>JAGTTH010004283.1:0-61604 GCA_022606485.1 Agraylea sexmaculata | reverse complement strand
CGGGGGTTATGCCTTTATCCAATAGGAGAGAAGAGGGCAACAATACACGGGCTTTACGAAATTATATGCAATGCGATATCTCGATAGAGTGTTTATATGATTTGGCTTGAATATTGTGAGCATTTGAATAATTTTAATTTCAGATAGATGTCATCATTACCTCCGGAGCCTTTTATGATAATGAGATCGAAAGCCTTAAACAGAAGAGTGTATATAAATGTGGGCGGGGTGAAACACGAAGTAATGTGGAAGACTCTGGAGAGGCTGCCCCATACAAGACTTGGCCGCTTAAGAGACTGCAACACTCACGACGCCATCACTGAACTTTGCGATGATTATTCTTTAGTTGACAATGAATACTTTTTCGACAGACACCCGAAGAGTTTTAGTTCAATACTTAACTTCTACAGAACTGGCAAACTTCATTTAGTAGACGAGATGTGTGTGTTAGCGTTCAGTGATGATTTAGAATATTGGGGTGTTGATGAACTTTACTTAGAATCATGTTGCCAACATAAATATCATCAGAGGAAGGAACACGTCCATGAAGAAATGAGAAAGGAGGCTGAGAGTTTAAGACAACGAGAAGAAGAAGAATTCGGACAAGGAACATGTGCACAATATCAAAAATGGCTGTGGGACTTATTGGAGAAACCGACTACTAGTATTGCAGCAAGGGTAACTGATCAAATCATCACTTATATAATATTAATAACTAAATAAACAAATCTGCAAATAGTCTTAATAAAATATATATAAACGTAGCTGTAACATATATTTTCAGTATACATTTTTTCATCAATTCACATCCTATATTTTAATGTATTTTTCCTTAGCACAGATTAGATTTATGTTTAAAAATATGCTTCTTATACAGTCTGGTTATTTAAACAGGAAATCGAATATTTTTTGGTCCCTTAAATAATGTGGCTATAATAATTTAATAAAATTAAAGCATAATTAATTTAATTGTGCAACTACATTGCGGTTATAAGTTGCTGTTTAAATAACCAATATTTTTATCTATATTAATATGCTTAAATTTAAAAGTTGTGATGTATAAATAAAATAATTTGACTATGGATTCGAAATCCACTTACGGCGCTAATGCAAAAAGTTTTGTAAAAATGTTTTATTGCCAATTTAAAATCGATTCCAAAGTCAAATAATTTTAAATTTATCATATTCGGTGCTTTAATATATTATTTTAACATTTTGCTTTGTTTTATGTATTATTCACAATATGTGTTATTTTGTGTGAATATGCACAAATATATGGGTAATTTTTATTATGGAAAATTTATGACTTTTGTAAAAATAATTTCGAGTGATAAAGGCCGTGTTCATACTGGAGCGATTTACGCTACACGCAAAATCTAACTAAAGGGAGGTTCACACTAGGGCGATAATTTCTCGAGGTGTCTCTATTATTGTCCAGTTGTTATAACTTATAATAGGGATATTAAAATGCTTTGAAAGAAAGGACGCTTAGTATATTTATTAATACTGTTTAAGAAAACAATTATTATAGCTCAGATATGAGAAAATATAGCCTGCTTTACACAATCGTGGTGGACTGGGAAACCATCTCACTATATATGCTAATAATGGAATATACATGGTATGGTTGTAACGACTGAAAAATATCAAGAGTAGGGACCAAGTAGACGAGTCTTAGTGAGACAACACAATTTAAGCCCGCTAAATATCATTCATCCGAATTCTCGATAGTGTTTTACATCGCTCTTCATTGCAATTTTTAATCACCTGTTGCCTCGGTCTAAATCATCTGTTTGGTTCGCCATCTTGATATTTATATATCTAGCTATAAGGCCTGCTAATATATCGGTGGTATCGGTTGTATATAAACCCATTCTATGTTAACTTTATCGCTCTAGTATGAACGCAGTCAAAATTCTACAATCAGATCATGTTTGTATAATTATTATCATAACTAGGGGGCAGAAGTGCAAAATTAATAATTTTGTTCAACCAGACTTCCGCCCTTTAGGCATAATTATTATACATTGCGTGTAATTATGTTTATGCTACAATAAATCTTATATTTGAGGATATCAGAGCAAAAGTGGTTGGTTAGGTTAGGTTAAGTTCATTAAAAACAGTTAGGGCCGGTTTCTTCGAGCCGTGTTACATGTGTGTACGAATCTCGTGTCTTATATAAATATTCCGTTTCTTGAAACGATGCTAACGCTATAGCCGAGCATACCAGATGTTTGTATCGCAAGTATTCAAGAGAACTTGCATACAGGCGACTTGAGCCGAAGCGACGAGTCCGTTACGAAACTGGAATTGAGGGGAAAATATAGCACGAGCTCGAGATTTAACATATGTTGAAGAAACTGGCCCTTAAAATAATGTTCCCAAAAGAAACAAGGTTAAAAAAAACAATTTTTAACACCTCATTATCTCATACACCACATTTGCGCCGATAGCCTCATTTGTGAGTGCTTGCATGTTTTGTGTCCTTGTGTGAATGCGTTATAATGAAATCAGCCATAGATCTCTACAGTAGATTATAATAATAATGAATAATGTTATGCACCCAATATAAGCTTTTTATCTCATCAATAATCATCTAAATAATGAGAGTTTAATGTTTACTATGATTCCAGCATAACCTTATGTTGTATTTTAAATATGAGAGGCACAGATGTATGAAACATTTAATGTATTTCAAATTGAAGTGGTCAGATCAAAAGAAACATGCTCAAATCTATGGTTCTGATTCAATTTAAACGGCCTTTTGTGTTATGTGTGGGGATGGGCTAGCGCGATATGACTATACGCCACATCCAGTGATAGAACCTTCTACAAGAAGATAGCAAACAAATCAGCGCTTCTTCCACAATCTGCACTGAATGCTATCTTCTTTTCCAAAGCTTCATTTATATATATTATATATCCCCTTTGACTCTAACAAACTAACTAACAGACCTACTGTAATTATTGACTGATTGCAGATTTAGAATAATAGTGTTATCACACATCACATTTAATTACACCACAACAGTACTAACATGCACACACACAATAAATACTTATTCAAGGCGGTTAAATTGAAATGGAAAAGCTTTATCATTTAGTTAAAAGTTTAGGTTTCCTAACCCCACGCTTTGCTCTACTGTTTCAAGATTTTTTGTTTTATTAACAAACCAACAGTAAAGTAAAGCATCTCTACTATCATAAAGTAATGGATTCCCAGGCATATGTCCCCGTAAATACAATAGTAGAATTACTTAGCTATACTTGTGATCGGTTTTTTGTTAGTTAATGTCTCGGGCGAAGAACTAATTAATAAAAAACCGATCAAAAGTACAGAAAAGCAACTCTATTACCGTCTTTATGGTGTACGTTTACGGCGACGCACGCCTAGGAATCCCACGCTTAAGAAACCATTGCTTGATATTGGAATGTGTAATATTTTATAACCAAACCTCGGCTAAGAGGGTACAAAATGCAGTTTCAATTTAAGATATTGCATTTTTTTATTCTCTTTTAATTTTCGAATATCAACCACATTTAATCTACTTTCTTCCATGCAAATATCTAATATTTGATTTATACAACCCTACTTGTCTAAATGTAAGAGGGGGTTGAAATCAAATAATAAATGTAATCTGTGCAGTGCCCCGATTCGCCAAAAGCACTTTAAAGTACCCACTTAGCTTACGTCTGTTTATAACTATATGAACAAAGAGTTGTTTCTTATGATTGTAGAACAAATGTCAAACTTTTTATGCGAGATTTCTTATCACAAAACTATTATCTCATATTATATGTATTGCGATATCACCAATCATAACTGTTTGCGGTGAGTGATTTCATCTCTGCGCGTGTCTTTATACTTGTTTCACAAATATGTAGAGCAAATGTCAAACTTTAGACAAGCGCAGAAGCGAACTTATAACAAATGGCTGTACGATTAGTGATATCGTAATATAGTTTTGCGGTGTGACCAATTACGGCCTTCCGAGAATAATCTCGGCTCTGACATTTACTCATATATGCTCTACAAACATAATTATCAAGGAGTATTCTTGCATTTGATTATGTATGATTTTTAGACATTTGCTTTTTATATGATTGAGAATATAAAATTATTAAAAAAAAAGGTGAAGTGCTTATTTTTCTGCCAGCACGTGGCAGTTAGATTTACATATTAAAAAAAAATTTGGTTGCAATGTTGATAAAGCTAAATTATTCCATTTAACTCGCAAAAGAAAAACTCAACACATTACCGTCATTCAAAATTCAACATTTCAATGTACAGTATTGTTGTCTCACAAATTGTACTTTTGATTGGCTTTTAAATATATTTATTTAATCACTAACTAACACATGTACATATATATACCTACACGCTTTGCCAGCGATGAAATATATAAGTGGATAAAAAGAAAATATGAGACCCCGATGCAACAGTTATAGTAAATGGTGATGTGCCTTACAGGTGATAGCCGTCATCTCTATACTCTTCATAGTGCTGTCCACAATTGCCCTCACTTTGAATACAATACCACAGATGCAAGTGTATGACGAGAAGGGACAACAGACAGACAACCCTCAGCTGGCCATGGTGGAAGCAGTTTGCATCACCTGGTTTACTCTCGAGTATGTTCTCAGATTCAGTGCCTCCCCAGACAAGTGGAAGTTTTTTAAAGGCGGTCTGAATGTTATAGACTTATTGGCCATTTTGCCATATTTTGTCTCATTGTTTTTGCTCGAGACAAACAAAAATGCCACAGATCAATTTCAAGACGTCCGCCGGGTTGTGCAGATCTTTCGCATTATGAGAATACTCCGTATATTGAAATTGGCCCGTCATTCCACCGGCTTGCAGTCATTAGGTTTCACCCTTCGTAACTCATACAAAGAACTGGGACTTTTGATGCTGTTTTTGGCAATGGGTGTACTCATATTCTCCTCGTTGGCCTATTTTGCTGAAAAAGAGGAGCCAGGCACCAAATTCATTTCGATCCCTGAGACTTTCTGGTGGGCCGGTATTACAATGACTACAGTGGGCTATGGAGATATCTGTCCTACGACGCCCTTGGGGAAAGTGATCGGTTCTGTTTGCTGTATTTGTGGTGTATTGGTAATTGCCTTGCCCATCCCCATTATTGTCAACAATTTTGCTGAGTTTTACAAAAATCAAATGAGGCGTGAAAAGGCGCTGAAGAGACGTGAAGCCCTGGAGAGAGCGAAGCGTGAAGGCTCTATAGTGTCCTTCCATCACATCAACCTGAGAGATGCCTTCGCCAAGAGTATGGACTTGATCGATGTCATTGTCGATACAGGTCAGTCGATTTAATCTCTCTATGTTCTATCAGTTCACAGATCATCTGCACATTGTCCATCTTTCCTAAGAACTAATCCACCTTTGAGTGTTCAAATGTTATGATGATGTTCCTGGTTTGTAGTATCTTGACTGCAAACATTGCTTCACATTGCACCAACTGCATGCAATCTCGTCGAACTTGTTAAATTCATGATGTTTTATCCAATTTCGGCCTCTGTTTAAAGTCCAACTGAAGTTGAATAACAATAAAATTGGCATCCCATATTTTTGAACTGTGAGAAAGAGAAAGAATGTATTTTAAATGAATCATCATTTTAGTCATCAAACGAATAAATAATAACTTAAAATTACAATTTGACGATATGAGGTGCACTTAGAGAGTTTTATTCCTTCCCTCAGGTGACAAGTGTGTACTCCTTGAGGCCACTGAAGACATCAATACAACAGCTTAGTTAAACAAACACTAACAGACGATTCTAAGATACTTCACATTCCGTCGTAAAATCATCTTGTGATATGCTAATTGTAGAGTTAAAAAGTTCACGAGATTGAAAGTCACACTGTGTGCACCTTTATTACTAGCTATGTGTTCTGTGCTTTGTCATCTAATACGTGTGGTGATTACTTTTAAACATAGATTGCAAGTGACATTGACTTTTGAATAATTCAAGACACTACATATGTATAAAAGCATATATGTATTTGTTTTTTGTCCAGTGTAAATTTCAACATCGACACTATTCCATCCAATCTTCATATAATTAACTATGAAAATATTAATTTAATATTATTAGAATATGAAAGGAATTAATACCAAAATAATCTAAATACAAATGCTGACCAATGAATATAAGTGATGTGTTCCCTTTTGTAAGTTATTTTGTTAAATGGAAAAAATAGTAACTATTCCCATATTCTATTTATATATCTGTAAATATATATATAAATACACCATTGGAAGATTCATCTCAGAAAAATCGATTAGAATGATATAATTGGGGAGTTGGGGGTGGGCGTGTGCAGAATGATTGACTAAGCCGTTGTCGCAGGACACTTGTCGCAGGGTGAAGGTACGAGTCTCGAAGGTGATGCTCCTCCAAGTGCTCCAGCTGTAGGATGTTATCAGAATTATGACCATTATCTCGACCCGAAGACAGCTATGCCCGAAATCCCACAGGTTACATACTCTTAGTATTTCATTTTCAGTTATTTTACCATAAAATGGATCAAAATGTGAGTTTTTTCTACCAAGGAAAACTATTTCCATAGAAGTATTCTTTAGAATGTTAAATAAATATAGCAGATTTCAGACAAATTAGTTTTTAGTACTAATTGTACAGTTTAAAATACTTAGTAAACTTACTATAGCTAGCGGGAATATTGATTTTGTTTGATTTGTGTTTGATTTGTGTTATTTGTTTATAATTTGTAATTAATTTATTGCAGATAATAAATGCCACCAATGAAAAAGATTATCCCGAGAGTATCAGTCCGGAAAAGTGTTTACTGATTGATCCTGAACCGACACCTGTAAGGCATTGTGAATGATTATGAACTGAATTGCTTTTTGAAAAAAAAGGAAAAACTAACCATTTTTACCTTCATGCATGTTGTTGTCTTGCTTTATAAAAACATTATATATAACAATAGTCTAAAAATTAACTGAATAATAAATTTTAGGAAAAAACCGCTGTTGATAGCAAACAACTAGAACTGGATCAACTGCCATCCGAGTTTGAATGTTGTTTTTGCACGTTTAAGGTACTAACTATACTAAACTCCTTAATCCTTGGAATTCCCAAATATTAACTAAAGACATAGATGACGATCTATTAACCAATCAATCGTTCAATCTACAATTTTGGCGAAGAATAAGATTTTTACTAATTCAAGTTTAACTATTTCAAGTCCAAAAATTAGAAATATGTATTTTTATTTCACTCTACTGTAAAATTATCATTTCGTAGATCCATTATTATGGATTATTATTCTCAATAGGCATGATGATTTTCAAAGGCGAGCTAACTTATCAATGATTTTTATTGGTCACACTATAAAATTAATAATATGATATTATTTTACGATATCACCAATCACAGCCGATTGAGATAAATAATTATTTGGTCTCTAATGAATTTACTAATATAAAAATGTTATTAATTTCACCCATTCATAATCAGAAACCTTCATATAATTTGTAATAAGTGAAGGTGGACGCCAGGATATTTAAACAAAGTTTTATGGGGAATTCTCTATACTTTATATATATATTTTAAAAAATAAATGGAACCTTGATATACGACATGTTTAAATCCGACATATCTTAAATAATGTATTACATATATACAACCATAGTCAGGAAAAAAAAGTTGACTATGACCAAGAATCTCGAATGGATTAAGGACATATATCGAGGTTCCACTGAAGTATCATTTACCATTATGTACATTTCAAATTATTTATTTTTTCAAGAATTATAAAGAATTCATCGACGCAGAGCATTTGATGCCATTGCCTACTTCAGATTTTAGACAACCAGTATGTGTGGAGATGAACTGTTTACGAAGAGAAGGTTTAGCTCCTCGGGCTATACCGGAAACTGCACCCAGTCTGGATAGTTCAGGTAAACACTATTCATCGGCAAGCACTTTTAACACATGTAGTTTACACACAAAAAAATGGTTGAGTCATAAAATATCTCTGTTTGTGTGTATAATATTGTCTATTGAATTATTTTGAGAGATTAATACTTATTTTGTGATCATTTTACCCCGGAGATATTTTATGACTCGACCGATTATATTGCAGATACATTTGTCTCATGCCTTACACAAGCTTTTCCTTCAGAGGGAGATATTACAAAAGACAGTGACTCAAACCTGTACGTCAACCCACTGGATAACAAGGTTTCTGGAGATAATTTGACTCAGTATAGTGGAGTGAAAAAGAGTGCGTCGGGAGATAGTGCATTGTTATGTACTAAGACATCGCTGCAAGGTTCCAGGAATAGTCTGTCACATACTGCAGACCCGTCAATAGGGTCCAGAAGTAGTTTATCTCAACCTATGCACATTTCAAAGATGAGTGCCAAAACAAATACATCTCAAATGCCAAAAATGCAAGAAGTAAAATCAGATGATTCAAGTAATTCAATCGAGCCTTTGCCCAAACATCGAAAAACACGATTTCAACAAGTAAAAAGTTTTTTTTATAAATAATAATAACTAAAATATTTTGTTACTAATATAATGATTTGTTAAAGGAATGGTCAGAAGATGAAAAACGCCCCCCGAGAGGAATAGCAACACGTATTATAAATCATCATATATTTGGCAGTACGTAATATTTAATAATATACTACTTTAATGCACTTCTCCCAATCATTACTACCTTTTCCCATTCATCTTGATCCTTCATACTGAGGTATTGTGAATTTTATTCATTGTTCAAAAAATTTACCTCGAAACCTTTAAAGGGCAGTCATTTACAGTATTTTAAATAAACTTCCAGTTCAAAAAGATGGTGTAAAATCAATTGGATGTTCTGACATTTTGGAATTTGGATCATAAATCCGTAACATCTGGAGCATTAATTCAACTGCTTTTCACAGACAACCATTCCTTCACTTTTCATACTTATATTTTATTTACGAATACCACATCCCACATTCAATATAAAAATATTTAAGCTATAGATAGTCTATCTTGTCAGCGATAAAACAAGTGTAAACAAACATTTTAATATTGAATCTAAATTTTAAAATCAGGTAAAAACGGTAACAAGCGAAGTGGCTGGAGTGCGGAACAAGACAAAAGATCAATTTTGAAAAATAAAGAAGCCAAGGGAACTGACAGTGAATTATTAATACAAGACACATCTTCTCTCGGGGCCACGGTAATTACGACAATATATCCTGAAAAATCTTGCATAATCGTTAATAATCTTTCAGGGCGATTCAGGCAGTGAATGTTCTCCAGTGAGAAGAAGTTTCAATTCAAGCCAGACTAAAGTAGATCAAGATATGGCGGCATATCATCAACGAACGGACTGAATTAATCGAGTGCAATAAATTATAACACAATATAAAACATATCATTGATTGTGACAGCATTTGCAAAAAAAAAAATAACCATCTTTAGGTGCCTGTGTACCTCATTCATTCCATTAACAAATAAGTTTTATACAATTTATGTTTTAAGCTACACCTACACATACATATATATATATATATATATATACAAACATTGTTATTTGTGAAAATTTTACATTCATTTTTTCGGCTTTTTATAGAGTTGTTTATGTGACGATAACGTAATTTTATTTTATATTATTCATAGGGAAAGTAATCTTGTGATAGAAGATTCAATATAAATTAAATCTTATTTTTGTGAGAGATTATTGAATGATATAATATATTTAATTGTAAAAACCAACCTATTTCAAGCAATTATCACTCTGCCTTTGGAAGTTTCATTAGGATTCACGTTGCATTTAAATTGGTATATCTAGTTTACGAGAAACTAAGATGCTTGCAGGGTAGCCTCACAAGGTTGTTGTCGTTACAGTGTAGAAGCATCATTATTCGATTTGAAAGCTTAAAATTGAAACTGTACAAAATCAGTATTTTCAATTAAAAATTTGACACATAATACCTTTAAGATGTTCGTTCAACGATTTGTTTAAATTGTAAAGCATTGAATAAAATGTGTAAGCAAAACGGACAAGTTTTTCATTGAGCACTTTTTATTTTCTAGAATCCCGCATAGATAATTCCATTTTTTCACATTCACATTTCTTAAATCAAAACTATAATATGGTAAAAATTTACAATTAGAAATTTAACACATTTACATAATATATTATAAAATAAAAAATTCAATTGTTAAAATGAAGACGGAATTCCACGTATGTACAAAATACAATCAACTTTACTTATTCTGGTTTCTCCTGTTCTTTAGCTTGACTTGCATACTTGTGGCAGAGTTTTCTTAATTTTAAATTTTCCGAATAAAGTTTTTGGTTAGCTGCATAATATTCACCAAATCTCTGTTGCTGTTTCAGGAATTCAATTTAAATTAGTAATTTTGCAATGCATTTGTTAAAATAAGTTGAGCTAACATACCTGAACTATGCCGTGAGACATTTGGAAATTGGCTGCACTACTTTGCATTTGTAATTTTTGTTGCAAAGCGGCATTTTGCATTTGAAGATAGTAATACTTCTGTAAATACAATGACATTGTTTAGAAAAATATGTATGTATATTTTTTGATTAACTAACCTTTTTTATTGTAGTCATATCTGCTGATTGAACTGATGCGTCTAAATTGTCTTCTGATTCAGAATTTAGTGACTCGAATTGCAAATTTTGTTGAACGGGTCGTTTTTCTTTAAGGCTCACATTGTTTATACTAGAATTATATTCTTTATTTCCTACACCTACAACTTAATAATAAATTATATTGAGATTATTTAAAATTAAATCATAAAATATGTAAAGGCATACGGTTTAAATAATTATCAGTCTTTGGACTTAATGGGATGCGGTGGCTATCTTGCAATGACTTCTTCTTTATATTTTCCTCAGTCGAATTAAGATTTTTCAGTTTCTCCAATTCAAAAGCTTGTTGTTCATGTGTTTGCTAAAATTTTTCAAAAAGGTTATGAAGACTTCTCAATTGAAATTATGTCACCCAACTAGTTATAAAAGAATTTACCTTAAGGTCCTTTAGTTCATCATACATTGAATTGAGACTCTCTCGATTTTCTTCCATGACCATTTGACATTTTTCACACTCCTCATCTAATTCCTTACATTTATTTTCTAATTCCAATATATTTTTATCTTTCTTCAATAAACACGATTCCAACTCGTCGATTCTTCTAAGTAAAGTTTCATCTTCATTTGGTCTGTAATAAATAACGAGATTATAATAATTAAATGGACCAAGATTGTAGTAAAATAAAGACTCATACTTATGAGAGATCATCAAACTTCGCACGGTATCATTTTGAAGTGAAAGATTAAAACGTCGAACTTGATCCGACAGTTCTCTGTTTTTCGACCGCAGATCCTCAATCACATTTTGAAGTTTCTTATTTTTTTCTTTTTCAGCATCATGTGTCATTTTGTCTACAACACGAGACATCAACGAAGGAGTGTTATCTAAAAAAAAAGCATTTGATAACTTAAGATATTGTGGATATTATAAAAATTCCACCAACCGGCTTCAGTGTTCGTTTCACTATCAACCATTTGTTTTTTCTTGTGCAGCAATTTCAAGTTAACCTGAAAATAAAATTGTCAACAATTTTCATTCAAACAGAAGACTTCCTATTCGTAACAACATTACCTTTAGATTTCGATTAACCTTTATATGATTTACAATCTCTTTATCTTTTTCATCCACATTTTTGACAAGTTCATCGTGTTTGGTTTGAAGTTCATTATATTGGACTTTTAAAAGTTCAAATCTCTCTATCATTTCACTACTAACAACTTTGGGTTTTTCCATCGCTAAATACAAATGATTTGTTAATATAAAGCACTAATCGAAATTTTTTAAATATACTTACAATTTTCATTAGGAATGGGACTGAGGTGTAATTTACGACGAGAATCAAAAAGGTTTTTCCGCATCTCGTGTAAATCATTTCTGGCTTTCGGACTATTTTTTAAAAATGTTTTAAGCTCATTCTTCAAATCTTCATTTCGCACTGATAATATATCATTAACAGAATGGAGTTTTTCAAGTTCTTCCAATTTTTCGGTGTTGTCCAATTTAAGTTTATCTAACTCAACCATGAGAGCAATATTCTCAGACTTACACTTGAGTAACACGTCCATTTGTTGAAAAATATTCAATATATTTTCAACAAATATATTTTTTAATTCTTCACCCATAGCGCTTTTTTCATCTTTAAATCTAAAATCATGTTATTAATATAATTAATAAATGTAAATTAATTCTATTTGGCTTATTATAATTTTTAAGTACCTCAGAATTTTTTCCTTGCAATTCTCTAATACTTCACAGTCTGAAGTTATCTGCTGTAAAATATTGCCTAGTTCTTTACAATCTTTAGACATTTCTGTGTTTAAACATTCAAGAACTTGTTTTTCATTTGTGTATTGTGATATTTTTTTGAGTTTACTTTCAACGTCAAGTTTCAATGATTCGCTCAAATGCTTTTCTTCCTTTAATGTTTTTTCTAATTGGTCACATTCAATTTCTTTAGTCTTATATTTATTTTGAATATCTTTCAAGCTCTTTATTTCATCTATAAGAGCCTCTTTTTCAGAACTGCTCTTCAAGTACTGACTTTCTAAGTCTATAATCTTTGTATCTGAAATTGACAATTTCTTTTCAAGACTATTATTAGTTTCTTTTAAGCTGTTTACAATTTCAGAATGTTCATTCTGTAGACTAAGCTTTTCTTGTTTCATTGATATCACCAATTCTTCATATATTTTCAATGATTTTTCAAGGTCTTCGGTATTATTTTGTGATATTTTATTTTCCAAATCGAGAATTTGAGATGTCAATTTCTGTACTTCATTCTTCAAATAACAATTTTCATCTTCAGTAGTAGAAATTTTTTTTTGTAAAATGGTAATTTCATTTTGATTTTTTTGATCCTTTACATTTAATTCATCTATTAATTTATTGAAATCCTCACACTTAATATTAATTTCAGCGCTTGATTTCTTATAAGTATTAATTTCTTCAATCAATATGTTTTTTTCACATACAGAATTCTGAATAGTATCTTTTAGTGAAGATATGTCTTCGTTCAAACTATTTATTTTAGAATTCAATATAAATATTTCTTCAGTTTTTTTATTAATATTATCGTCATATTCTTGGATACTTCCAAGTAATTTATCAGATTTCTGACGTTCGATTTCAAAATGATCATGTGTTATTTCAGTTTGACAATCGGCAGTAACTGTAGTTTTAGTCAACTGTTTACATAAATCATTGTATTTTTTTTCATAATTGTCTCCGAATTCAACGACTTCCATAAGTTCGGAAGATAATTTATCGTTTTCTTCTGAAATTTTATCAAGTTTTATAGAGAGTATCTCATTTTCTGTTTTTTTCATTGAAAGTTCTTCTATAATGTAATTTACTTTTGTTTTTAATAAACAAAAATCAAATGTTTGCTCTTCTTGTATTTCAGATTCATCTAATATTTCATAGTAGAAAGATTTTACATTTGAATTCAGTTTTTCCAGAATTTGTTTTTGGTCGTTGCATTTTAATAGTTCATCTTCTATTTCAATTATTTTAGATTGAAGTTCAGTTACTTGCAAATTATAAGCAGTGTTTTCTGCTTGAATCACAGACAAATGTTCAATATCTTCTATTTTTTTTTTATGATTTGTTTCTATTTCTGAATATTGTTGGACAAGCTTCTTGTTGTCATTTTCCAATTCATTTATTTTAATTTCATATTCTGTGAATTTGAATTCAAAATCATTACACGACGCCACTTCTAAAGACAATTCCTCGACTTTTTCTAATAGTGTTTTATTGTGTTTTTTGATGTTATCAAACTCTTTCATTTTTTCTTGAAGCTCATTAATTTGTTGGTATTTTATTTGAATATCGTTCTCCTTTTCAGAAAGTTTATTTTTTAGATCAATCAACTCTGATTGAATATCTTTTGATAGAGAATCCAATGGTAAATGATCTTGTTCATTTATTTCATAATCTTTTCCTTTCTCTTCTAGATTTAATATCATTGAATTAAGTAATTTAAGTTGTTCACATTGTTCAAGTTTTTCATTTATCAATTCACAAATCCTTTCATTCAGCTTAGAAATTTTTTCTTCATAAAATTTACTTTTGTTGATTATCTCCGAACTATGTTGCAAGCCATATTCACAATTTTCATCCTCCACTGAAGAAATATCTACCACATTAGAAATCTGATTAAATGAATTATCTTCTTGAAGGCTAGTAAACCTTACAAGGGACTCTTCATTTTCTTGATTTTTTCTTTGTAATTCTTTTTTCAAATCATTTATTTTAATTGTGGAGCCGGTTAATTGTGATTCATCATTAGTAATATCTAATTTACTTAAATTCAACTGCAAAAATGATTCAGAGGATAAGCGTTTCAACTCATTTAGTACCTCTTCATGGGTTACATGCAATTTATCATATTGATTCTGGAGCTCTTCATTTTCCTGGTGTTTTTTATGAAGGTCACTGCTTATTTCAGCTATTTTATTTCTTAAATCTATAAGCTGTACTTCATTATTTTCTAATTGATTCGATAATTGAGTTTGAAGTGCTTCATCTAGCTGTTGCTGATTTGGATGTGCCACTATATTAAATTCATTTGTAACATCCATTTTTTTTTCCAATAAAGTTGGAGGGGCGGCACATGATTCAGACAGTATTTGGTATTCTTCCATTAATTTTTCGTATGAATCTTTAAGGTTATTAAAATTTGCTACAAGTTCTTTATTTTCATTACATTTTGTTTCTAATTCACGCTGAATTAAATAGTCTTTATTGGGAGAACTTTTCATCGAATAATTGTGTTCATTGAGAGTGGAATCGGCAAATGAATTATTGTATAAGTGTTTTTCATCATTTAATGATATCTGTTCATCCTCCTTGTTTTTACAATATACTCCCACAAGATTTTCTGAAGGACCAATTTCTTTTTCATTTTCCTCCTTTATAGTTGTAAGGATACTTTGATTACAATATTCAAACTGAATATCTGAATCTTGATTTTGGGAAAATGTTTCATTTGAATCAGCCAAGAGTGATTCATCTATATTAGCTAAGCATAATGGATTGTTATATCTTGAAGTGTACTCATCCTTTTTTTGTATTGTTGATAATTTTATTAATAATTCATTATTTTCAGTACACTTTTCTTTCAGTTTTAAATCAATTTCATTAATTTTATTTTTGAGTTGGGATATTTCGTTTTGTTTTTCTACCCTTTCTTGTATTGTATAGTCGTCATTATATGTATGATTGATACGGCTGAAATTGGAAAAGTTTAATGTCTCCGATAAGGAATCATTATTACGCAATGTGGAAAAACTAAATTCTATTTCAGACACTCCAAACAAATCTTCTTTGTTTTCTTTCAACTCGGGGACATTTTGCAAGATTCTTTGTAGCTGATGTAAACCACCTTTTAAATTATGCACAGTCGATTCACAAGCAGAGTGTAACTTATTATGATAGTGTTGAGTAGCAGTTAGACTAGATGACATATAACTATATTCAGCATTTCCAACACATTGTTCATTCCTCAAAAGAAGAGATTTTTTCATCAAAGTTTCGAAATCCTTTACAAATTCTTGAATTTGTATATGTAGTTCTTCATTTTCTTTTTTAAGAATATAATTTTCAGCAATAATATCATCATCTTGAGCATATGTTGATGATCTGTGCAAAAAAGTAAATGAAATTTTAATATTGGATGTTATCAGGAATAGCACTTTTTGTGACGTTTTAACAGTTTAATAAATCTAAACTAACCTCAAAATAATCTTCTAAATTTTTAAGAGTTTATTTTTATAAAAACGCAACTGCAGTAAAATTGATTAATGCGCGATTATATTCAAACTTACTCCTATTTACAGTGTGACAAAGTGTCGGCGTGATAAATAGTTCAAAACTACAGTATACGTTGAGGAATTCGATAAAAAGTATCACAAGCATTTAAAAACACTACTTAAAGAAATAATTCAAACCTTTCGGCGACGGAGTCCGCAACTTCCATCGCTGCACTTTAGACAACTGTCAAAACTTCATAACGTCTTTTTAAACATTGTAAATACTGGCAATACTCAACTCACCAACATTCCATTTATTCATGTTAAAATTTATCCTTCTTATTTCTTTACACGAATATTCCACAGTTACGCGATATATTCCGATAAATGAGAAAACATATTAATATTCATTAGTATAAAAAAATTGAATTGAATAGCATATTTTGCTACTCATGTTATAGCCATGGCTAAAATGACATTGATTAGACAAATCTTTTCGTTCTATTGGAAAAAACCCAAGGTTTGCTTTAAAAGGTTGTTGGTATTGTATTAGTTGATAATACAAATACAATTCACCGGAGTGATCAATTTCGTATTATAATAGACTGGTGTAGAATTTGAATAATTAATAAAAAAAGTCCATGTACCAAGAATATAAAATAAAAAATTGATTCAATGATATTACTTTATTCAACTTAGAACATAGTGAACATTTTTCTTTTTATAAAATTGGAATTATTAATAACTAATTAATATTCAAACATAAAATAAAAATTACATATTTAGATTTGCCATTAAAATTTGAATTGTTTCATACTTAAATTGAAGATAAATATCAATATTTTCTTTTGAATACACATCATGCAAATATATAAAAATAGTCAAAATGAACATTAAAAAAATTAAAAATAGTGAAAAATTCACTGACATAACTTTCTTACTACAAATTTATTTTATATTCTAAATTACAATGTGTGCAAGTTTTCGGTGCTTCGATTAAACGTAATAATGTTAAATTCAAGTATGAATACAAAATGTATTTATAAAATGCTTCAATATTATATTTTTGGAAATCACAGGTACATTAAAAATATGATGTAAAATATGTTTCAAATAAAAATATCTTATCACACCCATTTCACCCGAGCTATTGTGAATGGTGTGAAACATGTCCACTGGAGATATTGAAACTGAGATTTAAAAAAAATTTGTATTTTTTTTCAATACATATATCATAAATAAATTTCGGATCGAACCACATTTTCATTTTCAATATATTTAATTAAAAAAAATTGCTTAAATACCTATGTGTAATTCAATCTCCAGTTTTTTTATTATTTGATAAGAGTTGTTTATTATTTTTATATTAAATAATTTGTTTTCTTTGGTTTTCACTGAATATAATAATACATCCAGTTTCCAGTCACTCCATAATGTGCATTTAAAAAAAACTAACAAAATGATTCTAAGCTATGCCAAATGAATGGAAAAGTAATTTTGTGCAAATACTAATATCAATTATAAGAAAATACTTTTGCACCTGCGATATTGAAAATAGAAATAAAAACGTGAATGCACATTAATTGATAGTATTCCGTTTGTCAGTCTATATAAAATCTTATTCAATATTATGTATTCTGTTTGGATGAAAGGTATAAAGATATTTTTATATAAATCAATTAAAAACACTACATAATATAAACGATGTTCTGATTGAATTTACGACCATAGAGTAATTCATCATTATTAAATGTCAGAATAAATTATATTGATAGATTAATGGGCTTGATAAATTGTAAAATTCATCGCGCAGACTAGAGTGAAGTTTATAAAAGAATACTTGTAAAAGAAGAATACTTATATTTTTAATACATGCGTGTATATACTAAATAATTGATGTACGAAAAACCTGTTGACAAATTATTGATGCAGAGTACAGAAGCAAGGATTAATTTCAGTATAAATCTTTAAAATAAAAAAAACATTTTTATTATTATATGCAATATTAAATAAATCTTTGCTTCAGGCTCTGCAATGTTATTAAAGAATAAAAATAGCATATTGTAGTACATGACGTGTGATGTATGATATATGCCCATGTTGAAATCAATGATGCCAAGCCAAACTGAGTGCAGCACGTAGCTTCCCCCAAATCCAAGGACAAAACCCGCCTCCTCTTAGTGCGATTCCAGCCCAATACTTCACATAGTCAGTGAATATATCAATCAAGGGAAATATTCATTATTATGATACTGAATTAATTAGTTAGATGACTTAAAATGGCGAGCACCACTCTTTTGTTAAGTGATCCGTTTGATCCAGCACGAAGCATCATTACTGTTTTGCCGAGAACTGTCATGCAGACAAAGCTTATGTCGGATAAAATCAAAGAGAGACTGTGCTGGATTAAATGGATCACAAGTATGGTGTTCGCCATTCATTTGACTTTGGAATTGATCCCTGTATGGTTTGTAACCACCGCAAGAGTTAATTATGATTTGGTAGCAAAATGTATATTAGTAGTGTATTCAAATTATTTTTAAGTTTAATTTCAATTCCAAGGTAAAATTATTTAAACTATAACTAAGCATAGTTTAAAGGTCCCGAAATATATGTTTTGAAAAGGATATTATATTCCCCAAGGTGGATGTCCTCCATTCACATAATGCACATAGGTGAAGCCATCTTTGCAACGTCCTTTGATAGAATAATAGTAGGGCAGAAATGAATGTAATCTAAATCTAAAAATGTTAATATATAAAATGAGAACACATTTAGCTGAAAGGTAAAATAATACATATTATGAAAAACATATATTCTATTTTATTTTTTGTTGCTTCTCTGAATTTATCAGAGGTGGAGTTGGTAAATATAATCTGTTATGTGTTTTCTTAAAAACCTCAATACTCTTGTTGTTTGTATTTCATAGATAACACAACATAAAAATATATGTTTTCTACACAATAAATTTAATAAATATGTAGTTGTTTAACAGGAAAAACTAGTTGAAAAACAAGATGTGAGGTATGCTGATAAGTTTAAAAAAAGTCTGTAATTAAAATATTCAATTGAATTTTCTTACTTCTTGTGTTCATAGAACAGAATTGCTTCGGAATTCGTCAATAATACATGGAGGAAAAGTGCCTTCACCCGATGATGATATGGCGGTATCGGTGTAGGTCCAGCAACGTGTGATATTAATGTATCGAGAAGTAGAGAGCCAACACCTGCTCTGCGGTGTGTTCTTGCTACACCCAAAGAGAGAATATAGGCTACAAGAGTCTTGCTATTTGTTCTCAACCACCTTGGTAAAATTCCCCTATCTTCGGCATTTAGCTTAATGTATGGTTTAATCTCTGCTACGATCAAGCCAATGATAATTCCCTGATGTACAGCCGCTAGGGCGAAAAATCGCTCAGAAGATGTAATATCTTCATACCATGAAAGTGGGTATTCTATCGGAAACCAATCTCGGCATAAAGCCCGAACCTGTGTTTGAAAAATTAATTAAGATTTCATATGTAATATTTGATTTTTAACATGAATTAAATTAAAACGAATTATTTATAATATTATATTGACTGAGTTAAAAAAAATGTTGAGTATTTACGAGATCATATGGAATTATAATAGATTTATGTCAAATATGGCAATTAAATAAAAAATAAAATGGTAGAACCTCATCAAGATCATCTGGACAAAGAAAACGCAATTGAATATCTTGAAGAAATGTGGGGTAAGAGGCGGGAGGGCCAATAACTGTAGTCAGTCCATCTGATTGGTACCTGAAGATATTTTTGATATTTAGAACATTATTACACTGAACAACGAGAACAAATAACAAGAAGTTTTACAACGAACCAACTGAAAGCCATTTGCAGGTAACATATAAATCTAAATAATCAAATCACTCATCACCAATTCTAATCTCTAGACAACTGACAATCAACATCGTTCTTCTTCTTCTTTTTCTTTGTCATTGCATACAAACATATCTTTCAAAAGTACTTATGAAAAATATACTGTTAAAATATTTTTTTATGTACAAAATAATCAAATTCTGTATTTTTTTTTATTTATGAGTATTGGTAGAGAAATTTTGAATGAACAAATGTTAGTAAAAAATAGCAAATAAATTGAAAATTACTTATTTATTTGTTTTTTTGGGCGTTTAAAAATCTTATAAGGGTTTAAAACCACCATTATTATTATTATCTATTATTTTATAGCTAGTATATTCGCGCCAATTAACCTGTCAAAGTCAAGGTAATGTCAATTGATAGTTGATAGATTATTTCAGTCATATTCCGGTCTTTGTGCGAAATTAATCTTTGCATTTGTCGAAAATATAACGATTTCAATATGGAAACTGAAAACTTTATGAAAGTCGAAGATGCCCTCAGAGTTGACAGCTTGGATCCTGACACTTATATGAAAGACGAAAAAACATACAAAAAAATCATAACCGATTCAAAGAATCATAGTCAAGTGAGATTTTTATCATGTTAATGTATCATTATTTAATCATAGGTCATTTGTATGAATTAAAAGATAACTTTTAGATACCTTCTTTGAATTCCAATGGTTTACATATTGTTCGAGATGGCCAACTCGTTCGATTTCGGGGTATGATTCAAGATATGCATAATCCTGAGTTTTTTTTTGAAAAATTTGAAATATACAATAAGTCTACCAAAGAAAGTCGAATTGCTTCTGGAAAATATCGTGATACAGCTGATGTTAGGGTATGGTTACTATATTTATTGTACTTTATGCCTCCGTGTTAATTTTACATTATTTAATTATTCAATCTTATTATAGGAGCATGAATCTGTTAATTATACATCTCCAGATCTCCTGAGTGCGGAGAGGCACACTATGGTTACAATTTCATTACCAGGTTTTAATGAATGGGCAAGATGTTTAGAAAATGAAATGAATCAATACAACCCATCGACTCACTCTACAAAGTCATCCAATAATCCCAAACGACCGATTGACGAAACTGATATTGATGACGCAGTTAATGATGGAGTAAATATCAACAAAGACAAAAAGGTACGAGATATAAAAGAAAATGAAGGTGATGAATCCAACCAACAGAATATAGTCTCTACTGATCATCTTTTGAATTTTCCTTTGCCAGATATGAAAGGAAAAGTGTGCATTATAAAGGTTAATATTAAAATAAGTATTATAACACTGTAATTCTATATCTTATAAATTAATTACTGTTATTCAGGTATACGAAGATTTTAGTAACTTGAAACTAAATGACATGGTTGAAATTACTGGATTTCTTTCGGTCGATCCTAGTTTGGGCTGCTGGTCTGGTTCTAAAAATTGTGATGATGAACAAATGGATGTTGAAGTGTTGACACACAATCCTCCGACAAGTCTTATACCGAGAATACACGCTGTTCATATAGAAAAATTATCTCACTGTAATCCACTGTTAGATAAGGTGTTGACTAGTGGTAATAATTTGTATAATAAATTATTAATCTTATCCATCGAAACACTTTGATTTAGCCATATTATGCATTTAGAAATAAATATTGCTGCAGTAAATGAAGCAAGGGAGCATCTGAAAAAAGTACTAACGGGAATATTATTTGGAGATTCACTGGCTGCAGAATATCTTATATGTTACCTAATTTCCTGTGTGTAAGTACATATTTTGTTTATGCAAGTATTACAAATTGAATTCAATAAAATATGTATTTTCTGTGAATTTTAAGATATTTGAGAAAAGATGACTTGGTATTGGGAAAGTTTGCATTAAACTTATCTAATATCCCATCCATCAAGTATCCGGATTATACCAAGCAATTATACAGCATTATAGAACAGTTGGTCACGAAAAGCCATTATTTTCCAATGACTATTGAAGAATTGAACACAACTGCTTTTCTCCCCAAGTATGACTGTGCAGTATTCTCAAAATATGATGAAGTTTTAAAATGAAATAATTTATTGTAATTTTATATTTTCAGAAAAGATTACGACTGTAATCGTTTGACAAGTGGACTATTTCAATTGAGTAAGAATACACATTTGATTTTGGATGAAACCAAAATGCAACCAGGTCAATTGGACAGTACTGGAGTTACCAACATTGCTGCCATCGGAAATATGATTATTTCTCAAAAAAACAACTATGATTTTAAATATTACAAAATTGATTTCGATTGTGATATACCTGTTCTCATTTTATCAGAAGGAACGAGTCTCCTCCCCGTATGTTTTTTATTTTACATAAGTCTGGACCTAAGAGAAGTGAATATTTAAGTTATTGATCATTTTCCTTGTGCATTGCAGAAAGATTTTTGTGTACCTGTTGTACCTGATCCATCAGATATACAGATTGCGAAAGAAATATTTGATGTCACAAAATTCTATTTAAACAAAGATGTTCTTAATAAAATTAGAACCTATATAACCACACTCCAGATGGCTGAATATACTATTGATGAAGAACCTACTGTACGATTTCAGACATATTTTCTAAATTGAATTTATTGCTAAAGGTGTATTTTTCATTTTAGTATGTACAAGATGATTTTGTAGCTATGCGTAAAAGTACAAATCAATCAGACATCAATGGAGAGAACTTACACAAGCTTTTGGTATTAGCGAGATTAGTTGGACTTTCAATGGGGCAAACTAAATTAAATAAAGAATGCTGGGATATCACTAAGAATATGGAGGAGCAGAGACAATTGAGAATCAAGAAGTAGAAAATAAAACCTTACTAAGACTTGCATGATCATGTTGTTTATTAATGATGATATTGTTATTATTTTAAGTTTGTGTTATCATCTTCATAATTATAGTGATTGAGAGAAATGAAATTATTTGTATTTTACTCTCATTTCGTTTTATTTGTGTTTTTGTACAACTGTTTTAAATAATAAATATTTTGCCAACCATGGAATTAGTGGGTATATTTTTAAACAAAAATATTTTAATGTTGTAATCAAAACAAATATTATAAATGGCAACACTGCGCGACCTGTCATCGCTTGCTAACGTGTCAGTAATGTGAGAACTTGGGAATTATTGCGAAATGTCAGGCTCTTTTGGTGGCTTCACCGAAAAAGATATTGAAAAAATTAGGAATCCAAAAAAAGGTAAATTTATTTTTTTGTCAAAATATTTTTAATTCAACATAATTCTTAATACACAAAGCAGAACAAATATTTTGCTTGGTCCAAAGATATGTTATACACGTCTTGTTTTGGTCGTGATTTTATTTATATTTTTTATTCGTAGATGTTGTGAAAGTTCCTGTAAAGATGTTGAAAAAAAATAATAAACTTATTCCAGTTCAACAAATTTCATCTAATGATGATCCAACTGTGCATAAAGACAGAACTGATCCGAAACAATCAAATATCGAAACACCCATTTCTATTAAAGACGATAAAATGGTTACAATTGATCTGAATTCATCAAACAATAGTGGCCAAGACCATGAAAATAATGATGTAGAATCTACAAGTGACAACTCATCTCATGTACCTGACGATATTCCCAAAGATGAATCGGATTTGTTTGAAAAATTAAATTTATTTAATACCAATACTGAAAGAAAACCAATCGATTTGGATGCTTTTCAAAAGACACAAAAGTTAATTGAAGAGCAGAACAAAATAAGAAAAGAAATGTTGGCCAAAGCTTTAGAAGATAGGTCAGTAAAATGATGTACAACAAAAATATATTGTTTTTGATAAATCTTTTAAATTTTTATATTATCAGTATTTAAACATAACCCGTGACTCTCGAGATATTTGCTGTTTATTAATTTGTGATTACTATTTGTATAGAACCAAACAAACTGTTGAAGAAGCGCAAAGATTGGACAACATAAAGAAGGATTTACAAGCGCTGGATGCTCAACTTCATGATGATGTCGCTATTCTTAGAAAACAAATCGATAAAGCTAGTATTGTTTACAGTGATGTCGAGTAAGTATTAAATATTTATAATACTCAAGAAGAAAACATCTTCTTAATAATTTAATTCTATTCCAATATTTTCCTTTTTTATAATTAATATTGTGTGAAGGCCATTAGGAAACTTCTGATAAATGTAAATGCCTTGCCATTTTATTCTGTTTGCAAAATGAATCACAAAATAATTTGTATTCTTACCATAGATATTTTTTTCTTTATAGGAAGAATTACTTTAAAGTTGAGAAAGAATTTCTACAAGCAAAACTGTCTCTTCAAAAAGAAAGAGAGAAAAAGGATCTGCTCACAGAACATCTCTGTACTCTGATTGCACATAACGAAGCAAGGAAGGCCAAGAAATTAGAATCTCTTATGGATCAATTGGTCTACAAATCAGACACAAGTCCTACGAGCAGCATCTGTGATGGAGTTTGTGAAAAAACAGGAAAGATGTTGGAAATGGAGAACGGACAAGTAATATTAAGAGACGATGATTAAAATAGATATAAATATTGAATAGATACTGAAACAGTGGAATATATTTTTGTACACATTTACAATCGAATTGTATGGTGCTAAAGTTATAACAACTAACGTTTAAACTAATGACTAAAAAATAAGTATTGATACTTTTAATCATTTAATGATAAGTAATATGAGATAATTATTTTATACATCGAAAAATTTATGCTATGAAATTTGTACAAAAAATTTAATAATATGTAATTAATGTATTTGAACTTCGCCATCAATGCTCATACACCTAAAAGATATATTGTACAAAGTATGAAAAAAGAGGCAGGCTAATTTACAGATTATTTACATCAAAAATTTGCATCATTTGCAATATTTTTTATTAAAATATTGATGAGCTATTTTCATAAATTACATAAAAAGTAATATCATTCAGGTATTTATCAGTATATAATTTTTAATGATAAAATATAGTTTTCCTTTCGAGGAGATGATGAGCTTTCATGTGTATATCAACAAGTGACTGACAAATTAATTTTATTAATAAATATTCAATGCTATATTTTCGAAACTCATTCAAGTGTTCTTATTAAAGATTGTGTGCTTTAATTACAATGAAATAAATATTAAAACATTTGTAATGTAAATCGTTTTATAAGTATTTTTATGAATAAATACAAAAATATAAAGAGAAAATATTGTTTGATTTATTTCAATATATTGCGTGAGTTGTTAGACTGTACATTTTGGATGTGACTTTATAGGGAACATCCTTTTCCCCGTATGTTATCCTCTGCCATAACTGTACTTTCCCTCTGCTTCTCTTAAAATCTTATCAACATCCATCGTGGCCTGTGTGACAGATCTTCTCGATTGTCTTTCTTTTTGCAGTAGTTCTAAACCTTTTTTAGCAGCACAGTGATATCTTTGACTGAGAGACGCCTCGGAACCCTTTACTCTAGGAATATGTCCCGTATATCCGGCAATGGGGGGAAATTCCGGTGATAGGTGATTTTCTGTAAACAAAATGTGTAACGCATTATTGAGATGTTCTATTTTTAAATATCTATATTATTTCACAACCTTTGTACTTCACTTTATCTTCAAATTGTCTAATTGATGTTTTTATAACATCTCTGTTGTGTATCGGTTGCATTTTAGGTGCGCTTCGAGATCTGGTGTATCTTTTTTCAATGTCTTTCTTTCTTTTCAATTCCATTTGCTTCTCATTGAATTCATTAATACTGTCGTCTGCTGCTCTTCCATAAGATTTTCCATAGCGGAAGTTCAAACCTGGTATGTAGCCCGTGTAGCCAAGAATGTACTTCTTTCCTTTATTGGTAATATCATTGTAATTATTTGGCATGGGGGCATCTTTTGGATCGGTCAATGGCTTATGAAGTGCATAATCTTCTAATCGATATGTATGCTGATTTTTACTGAAAAGAAAACTCAAATGAAATAGGTAATACACCAAAAGCAATTTCCAAAAACCACAATAAAATATTAGAATATACCGTGACGCCTTCCCTATTGACGGAATTCCCTTTATAAGGGGTTGGCCAGGCCACCTTGGCCTTTACGGGAGAATAAAGTAGAGATGGTTTCCCAGGCCACCACACAGCAATGAGTACTTAAGATCTAGTTTGCTAAGCTAGATCTACCAAGTGACTCCGGTGCCGTGAATCGAACCCGGGAGTCTTCACTCACGAATCCGTTACACTAACCACTGGGCCACAAGGCGGCTCAATAAATATTAAATTGAAGGATATAATAAATTTTATTAAAAAAATCTCCCTTAACGTTTGACACAGAAATAAAAAAACAACAATGTTAAAACAAAAAAGTTTAAATCAAAGAAATGTGAGCGCTTTACCAGAAAACTTGTTTCACATAACGATTGATATTCTGGTATGAATTTATTAGAGGTTTATATGTACATTTCTTGTCAATTTGATTAATATGAGTATATTATTAATATACATACCTCAATACACCTTTAGATGAAAGATCCTTCAAGATATCCCTCGTATTTGCACCGTAACATCTTCCGAATCGAAATTTTAATGTTGGACAGTGTCCGGTATATCTGAAAAATAATTAAATAAATTATTTATACATCTGGTAGAAAGCGATTTCATTCGCAGGTGTATTTTTTTTTGCATTTTTAACCCATTAACACAAACAATAAGAGCATATTTTATTTTAGTGCGTGTAGTTTTTAATTAATTATCATGATTTGAATATCTCAAGTGAGCGGAAAAATGGGTCAATATCAAGTTTTCTTTTGTATACTTTCAATTTCATTCGAACGAGGGCAGTGATTCAAGAATATTTATTACATATCGAGTAGGTATAAAAATGAAAATAAAAACTTCGTATGGAAAATATGTATTTATTTATTTTTGGGCGATTTAATATTGATGTATGGTTTAATGTGGAATTTCTTATTTTCATCACTGATCAAAATAGATAGTATAATGGATAAGAAGAGATCGTTCAATGAATAAATTCATACTTGATTTTTTCCGCATTGTGAGTGAAAGAAAAATCATTATTTTATATTGCGTGATATAGAGAGAGCCTTAATTGCAACCATATATTTTTTAAACTGTTTTTGTATTAGTTTTATTTATCCGGATCATGTAGCTAATTTTTAAATCGTCTTATATTTTAATTTTAATCTTAGTGGGCTTATGGTATATATTTTATAGTATGGAATATAAAACCCAATAGAAACATCTGAAATGAAATTGTTGAATAGTTTAAAAACGCTGCATTACATTAAATAATCAAAAACAAAACAATTATTACATAAAAATAATAAATGGGCACGTAATTTGGACATGTTAGTGGGAAAACGTGGTTCATCACATCAACACTGAACTATTGTAGTGATCACGATGATAAATAACTAATTCTTATATAATTTTGATTATCTATTAAAGCAATGGAATGTTCTTTCGGGTAGTTAATATTTACCTACGTGGGAAAATTCAGACACATTTCAAAGAAGATCTCTCCATTTTTCAAGACAATGAGTTTTACTTTATGCAACAAAATAAATTCCTCATAACGGATTGTAGGTATAGTTTCACCTGTTTCATTGTTTTAATGAAAGAGGAAATAATAATGACACTTTATAAAATGTGAATGATACATTCAGCGATGTCTCTTAAATAAGTAGATCATGTACGTGGGATGTTAATAATAAGACACTTTAGTTCCATTCATCTAGGATCCTCTTAACTAGAGGATTTATTAGCCTTCAAATAAAGTATTTTTATTTTTTTATATTATATATTATACATAGCCATATTGTTTAATTCAAGCAAACTTTTTTTTACCAATAGGTATTAATTATAAATTTTTGGAACATCTTAGTTAAGGATTTAGCATAATATGTATATAATTCTGATTGATCGTTTCGATCCAGTTTTAGTCTGATTGTCTGGGTTATCAGATGAATCCTGAGATGATTTTCAAGTCGTATAGAGCCGCCCTATCGGTGAATCTGTGTAACTGAATAAGAGATTGTCAACAATACAATAAAAAATCTTTAATAATTGTATTTATGATGCTTTCTGAATAATAGTTGACGACCTGACGTGAACATACTTAAGCTTCCTAGGCGTGCGTCGCCGTAAACGTACACCGTAAAGACAGTAATAGAGTTGGTTTGCTCTACTTTTGATATGTTTTTTGTTAATTAGTGCCTCGCTCGAGGCTCAGACGAGGCATTAACTAACAAAAAACCGATCGTAAATGTAGCTAAGTAACTCTACTATCGTATTTACGGTGACGTATGTCTGGGAATCCATTACTTTACCCACGTCTAGGAAACTATGACTTTAGTTTTGGATTTTGGGCCGATTTCCTCACCAACAAACATTATTATATTAGGCGATAAACGAACTGTAATCGCGAATATCAGATTTCAAGTTCTTGGCAAACACTAACTTAATTTAATAAACAGTGTTACCTCGCGATACGAATTTAATTCGTTCCGGGATCATCGTCGTATGTTAAAACAATCGTATCTCAAACCAATTTTTCCCATACAAACTGCCATTAATCCGTCCCAGCCCCTCAAAAAGTCTTGATATACCACGTGTTTTTTAATTTAAAAACATGTGTTTATAAATGACAGATATTACCAAAACAAGAATATAAGAAATAAATTAGATTTTAAGTTTAAGCAGCCAATTGCTTCTACTTAATTCATAATATAAGATGTTGTTCATTTCATCATGTATATTAGTTCGAAGCTTTGAATAATATAATCAATAATCTATACCATTATCGCGCATAAAAATTAATAATCTATATATTATTCGTCGTATCTCAAAACATTCGTATGTCGAGGTACCACTGTAATTTCTAAACAAAGCTATGCATTGTTGATGCCACATTTTTATAACTTCAAAGTGACGTATTTTTTATCCTCGATTTAATAATAAAACCATATAATAAGCTCAAGCTACTGTAGTCAGAGTAGCTAAAACCTTGTAATCGATATAATAATATTGGAAGTTGTCGAATCTGATGTTAGTGGAAGTAGCGCGTGTCGTCACGCTTATTATCCGACTCTTTCTCTTCTCTTCACGTTTGCGGATTTTTGTCACTTTCTTGTTCTTGCTTCGTGTGTTTTTCTTTTGGTCGTCGCTGTTATTGTTGTGCCTTTGCTTTTTGTGCATTTTCCGGTGTACTTCAATCGCAGTTGTGCTCTATTTAGCTAAAGAGCCGATTATTTCCACCGATATTATATATTAAGGCCCGATTACAAAATACTTCACCGATGAGATCAGCATTTAAGATAAAAAAAATATGCTGTTACTCTTATATTATCTATAGAGATATTTTTTTCTTCCATTGAAATGTGGGACATATTATGTATTTAAATATTGCATTTGAATTAATTAAAATTTCGAGATTTTTATCCTCATCCTCACCTATGTAAAATATTCACCTTTATTTTTTATATATATTCATGTATTATTTTAATACCAATGTTCAAGTAGATCATAAAATCCCAATGAATTTCTCAATGCCTCAAAGCCTCATCGGAAAACGTTTTAATTTGGGTTAATCATTTGTTTTAATTAAATAGGAATATGAACTTGCTATGGTTTCTTTATTACACATCTAGAATTGGAATTAAATAATTTATCAATACGATTAATTGAAGATCCAATTGAGGAACAATATCAATTATTCCAGTCGACCTCGTTTTTCTAACAAATGCACTCATAAAGCAAACAAAATAACGGGAAATAATCATATTGATATATAGAATAATTTGCAGTGACAAAGTAATCATATTATTATAAAATGGGAAATTATGTCATGGATAGTGTATTGAAGAAAATCGATTAAATTGTGTATTTTTTTATATAAACTGCATGCAATTTAGACAAATGTGTGTTAAGCAAATATAATATAATAAATGCACCACAATAAGGATATATTGTGGACTGTAGGCATAAGAGATAAATATTTAATAAAGCATCCGTTTGGGGGTGCAAAAGGGGTAATTTAGGAAAAAGCTTCGCCCTCCACACATTCTTATCCTTCAAGACGAAAAGGGGAGGTCATTTTTAAACCGAGTCCCTTGATAATCCACAAAACAGGGGAAGAACTGTGGAATTTTCTTTATTATATTTTTGTGGGTTAAAATGAAGAAGGAAACCAGAAAGCGGATTCAGTTTGCGTGAGGCTGCTTAAACATTAATAGTAAAATAATATGTCTAATAGGCCAATTATACCCTTAAAATATTTTAACTTCGTTGTAGAATAAACAAATATTTTAGATTTTTTGATGTTCACGTGGATTTCCAACACGATGCACGTGAAACAATTACACAGTGGCTCGTTTCATAACAACTGTTTAATGGATGAAATCGATATATATTTGAAAAACATGAGGGGTGTGGATTTTCCACTATTGAAATAATAATGGCCGGGTGCAATAAAGTCCCCTTTAATGGTAAAAGTAGGCTATGAACTTGGTTGATTTCCATAATGACCTCTTGATATTCATAGACACAGCCTTCTCTGATAAACTACCCCATGGTGCATTCTCCGGCTGGTACCACCTTGCTTATATTATACAACATCTGATAAATAAACACCTTGTAAACTCTTAAAATATTTAACAATAATTATAACCCTAAGATATAATTATTCCTCTCCCTCTCAGATCTTGACTGATTTTAACGTTTGCATAAATGGGGTGAAAATTCACGACTATGTTTTAATTAGGTTCGGTGTTGCCTACTAATCACAAAAAAAATATAATGTATTTATTCATGGCATAATAATCCTACCGCTTTAATATACATACTTTGTTTCTCATATTTTTAGAGTAAATTTCTACATTTAGACATTCATAGGGGTGAAATAATTTGACTCTGATTGTTAATGAATATAAATATAACTTATTAATCGGTTATTGCGTATAAAATAACTTTAAACGAAGCACTTGGATATCATTCTTGAAAAGATTAAAATATGTTAGTTTTTAAAAACATATTTATCTGTTATAAAGTAATCATTTAACTAATTAATTTACACGAGTATAACATAAACGTATATAATATTCCGAAAATAGGTTTGATTTAATTGAAAATTGTAAATTTTGTTAGTTTTTTTTAGCTGCATCAGATATAACAGCGACCGCGTATTTTTTCTTGCCTCTAATCATGTCTAAAGTTTGATATTTTCTCTACAAACATAGGGGACAAAGAATACTTCAAACAAATCTTACATACATAAACGTATTTTTACAATCTTCTTTACATAAATATAATAGTAAAATTAGCATTTACAAGTAATTATTGCTAAGAGAAGTATTAGTATTACTGACTTTCCTTTGAGTTGATTTTCGTAAAAGCCTCCTGAAATTACCTGTGATTTTTCCACAAACCACTTTGGGAAATGACTCTGTCTTTGTATATTTATAACGCTTCTTGTCACAGATATTACGAAAGATCTTATATAATATTAAATATTATTTAAAATTCATGATATTCTGTTATAATTATTAGACGTAGTTTCAAGGTGCAACAAAGCCTTCGAAAGTTTGCTGTGTTTGTTCGCTAAAGTGACGATAGTTAGACACGCGATAGTTCAACCCCCAACCCAGTTTTGGAAGTGACTCTAAATATTTCATGTGTCAAATTAACTTTGATTGAAACAGTTCGCTCATTGGAGTTGACGTTACACTACTACCTTTTTGCGGTCATCCTGTCCTAATTCAATCACACCCAGATTTATTTGACTCACATGAATTAGACGTGGGCTTTAGGCCTATGATAAATTACGATTTGAATAAATAACTCATATGGATGGATTTTTTTCAGAGCTTAGTTTGAATGCATTTCCTGTGCAGTGTTTCCTGAAGGCATATCTCCAGGAAGGCTTCTGTTACAGTCTACGTCGTATTTAATACACAACTAAAGCGGTTTATTCCTTTAAAAAATAAGTCTAATAATTAGAAATACTCTTTCAGATTAGTCGAGGTGAATGCGATACGTGAGAGGAAACTTTGTCCATTATGGCGGATTTGTAAGAGACTACTTCCACAACAATACATCATGGTTAATGCTTGTTGTATACAAAATAAAAGTATTAATAGTGGCGAAAGTCCTAATTTCCTTCAACAGAAGACATTGTTTGATCAATAGGAGGCACAATCGATAGGTCCTTTTGCTTTACGTGATATAACAATATTTTAGTATGAATAGCATAAGCTCAGGAAATAGGAAGATAAAATTTTAGACACAAAAGGCAAGCAAGTATAAAAATAATAGGAAACAACTAGTAAATAAATTGTTGTTCTATTAAATTGTCCAGATGTATTCATTTCTAATTTCCCTAAGCAGTATACAGTGGATTGCAAAATTTTAAGAGATATAAAATTGTAGTTGGTTTATTTTATAGTTGACAGACAGTATTTGTGTGTCACGGCTCAACGAACATCGTTTCGAGTCACTGACTGTAATACAGTCTTATTATAATCATTAACTTTTTGTCTCTTATTTTGTTCGAATATAATATATTACAAATAAATCCATGCCGAGAATGACCCGTTATTCATCAAAGTAATTTCAAATAAGATGGGCATTTCCGAGATTACAAAAATAAGTATTTCACTGAAGATAATTTTCGATTATAGCACATTATAAATACGGTCATGTTAATGACATATTTTTTTTAATAAACCCAATAAAAAATAAACATAATTTTATTCAGTCATCCATTCTGATTGATTGGTGATAAATAAGTAAGGAACTAAAGAATATATATAAAAATTAAACATGTACATTTACATGCTCTTATTATTACAATGAAATTTTTAAATGCAAAAGTACAGGCTTTTTAATTCAAATTTAATCTATTAAACAAAAATCTTATTTGATTGATTATTTTACACCTCAAAGTAAACAAATACTAAAAAAAATTATTGTCTAATTACATTTAAAATATATTATTTTCACACGTCTAAAATATTCATGGTCACCCTACTTTTTCAATATTATTTATCAGATGTTAAAAATAACGGAAATATTACGCAGAATAATTTCAAGAAAATTATTTAGATCGTGGATTGTAGTATTTTTGTACCTACTTATAATAATAATGCTTTCTTAAAAAATGTTCACTAAAAAAACTAGATAAATATTATTTTATGAAAGAACCATTCAAATAGAATATCGCAGGAGAAAAATCTTACAATATTTTACACTCTGGAATGTAACAAAGGCGACTTTTTTTCTACAACTCAGCTAAAGAGAAGAGCATCGATTACAATAGAAAAATGTGGATGCAAAGTTCACATAAATTCAAATGAGAAACTTGTAATAATCTCACAAGTAAACACATCAATCACACAACAATGATGAAGACAAAGATTATTGTGATCATTGAAATTATGTTAATTTTAAAGTCCTGTTGACAATCAATGATTTTTGTAACCCCTTGACCGACTTTTCATTATATATATTTGAAACGCGAAAGGTTTTATGTTCAACCGAATATTAATATTGCGCATTTATTGGTATTGTTTTGAAATCATAATGGTTTTCATTATAAAATACACTGGACGAATATTACTAATTTTCTTCATGATAGAAAATATTATTTCGTGCAAACTCATGAAATATCCACAAACATTCTTCACTAATCGTCGGTCATAACTTTTGGCTATTTTAAATACTTAATCAATAAGACGTACATTTTCCCATGGAAATTAACCAATTTTGAAAGGTGGTCATGCGATTGAGAAATTTCATATATTTTTTTGAAGTCTTAAATGACGACTTTCAGTATTTGATAATTATAAATGGTTAAAGCTATAGTGGTTTTAAATTTGGGATGGAATAATTGTGTACAAATTTTATGTGATCTTCTGAACGATTCACTGGGCATGAGGTATTCAAAGTTAATTGTATAACTATTACGTATTAGGTTTAAATAATATAAAGGATGATTTTCTCTGTGACATTTCGTGAAAGGGAAAATATAACTATATTATTGATTTTTACGCCCAAGGTTAGTAGCAAGAGGTTTTCCTGCAAAACAATGCAACTAACCTCAATTTTATGTTCATAAATACCGTGTTTTGATAAATTATCTCAAGACGCATGATTTATTCAGTACATATACGAATAACACTAAACAGCTAACGGCATATCCATTTAAGTATTTCCGTAGGACACGGACAGGTCAATTCAGAGGCTAAATAAAAACTCAAAATAACATGTCATTTGAAAATAAAGGAGGACAAAAAGAGAGTGACCAACATATTACTCGTGTGTTGTATGGAATTCAAAATTCAGTGAAATTGTACGGATGTGTCGCATTTTAAATCCGAGGCATATTAACAATTCAATTGTAAAAGAAATGCACTTTCAAATCATTTAAACGAGGGCTGAATTTTATGATGGATAGAAATCAGTTTGTGTCGAATGGGTTAATAAATCGATTTTTATTCAGTGATGGAAAAACTTACCCCGGCATTAGAGATCCATTGGTTTGGGACAAGTAGTTCTGCCTCTCGTTTTTACTAACGTCGACCCACATATTATTCCTTATTTTATAATGAACACTTTGGCTTTCAGGATAAACACTACACTGTTTAGTTTTATCGTTAATAGATGTTTGATTAGAGGAGCTATGCCAACACGACCGCCTTCTTAGAAGGCTTGTGCCCAACAAAACAGCTGATCGGTGCGCTCGACCGATTCACTGATTCTACCATATTACATATTTATTTATATATTATGTATAACCATGTCACAGGCGACCCCCCTTGCCCCCCCTGGATTGATAAATTAAAAAAAAATAGGCAAAATCCCATGGTACATTATTTTGCCCCTCCCTAGAAAATTTCCTACGGGCGCCCATAACTACTTACTAATTTGTAGTATGTTATAATATCTTTTTAAAATCCCTACAAATATAGTTTCTACGTGTTAATAAGCCCAATATAATGGTGTAGGTCATTACCGAACACAATATCAAGATGGCGGACCAAGCAGACGAGGCTGATTGAGAGAATTAGTGTTGCCTCTGTCAAGCTTATCTGCGTGCTCCGCCATATTGATATTTATCATCCACTTTTTCGGGCTTATATTCAAGCCAAGAGGTTTTGAATTGTATTGCACCGTGCGACATTTTTATTAAATTGCTTTAATACGTGGTAAAATATATTATTCTATTTGATTTTTTGTATATCAGTAGAACCATCTTGCATTCAACTTTATAGTTTGTCCCATGAATATAATCATTGATGTCTGATTGATAAATGATATCAATTAATAAATCAATATTATGAAGGAAATCGTTGCAGAGCTCGAATACTTACCTACTTCGGTTTTTAAATTTTTAATTAAAATATTATACTTTGTATTATAGTTTGAGTATATTTGTGCGACATAAATTATTTATTAATAATGATTCAATAAAATTTGTTGACCGACGTATTATCAAGTACCAAGAATCAATCACATTAAATAGATAATATTTAATGATTTACAATTTATAATTACGTGAATTGTAAGTAGGGACACTGTAATAAATATAAACTGTTTTGAATAAATTCAATAAATATATAAACTTAAAAGTTTTGTCATTAGTGGTTTTGTAGATCTTTATTAAATTTCTTCAATACGCTTTATCGTTTGGAAAAGACTACGGAAAAAAACGAATCTTCTATGTATTGGATATTATATTAAAGAAATTTTTAAATGTAATAATAGCTACATATAGAACATGTCTTTGATTGAACTTCAAATATTTTAAAGGCTTTTATGAAATTCCAATACGATCATCAAAAATATACTAAAAAGGGCCTAAGAATCTTTTCGTATAAAACAAATATAATTGGTAAAATATGGGTTGGAATTATGCTTATTTAGTGAATTTAGCGATGGAAAAATGAACTTGTGCGGAACCAACTGGATTTGGATCAGCACCTATTTTGTTGGATTTTCTTCAGTAATCCATTGCAATTTAGGTCCATTAGCTATAGGGCCTCCAAAATCATACACTGTTAGTTCCGACACCAGCTCTCTTCTTCGACCAAAGATTCATTTTCAAGCTGAGCCCCATTAAAGAAAAATCTAGCAAAAGTTGGTAAAATCATCCGAGGCGCGAGGTGGGATAATTTTCAATGAAGAGTTAAAAAGGATGTTTTTATTACACATTTTAATGGGGAATCTTTCTGATCTAGTAACTCGATAGAGATAAAAGTACAATCGTGGGTAGATTCGAGTATACAATATAACTTAAAGAAATAGTTTTCTTTTTTATTGGTTCCATATGCTCAAATAGTTTTATAGGTGATATCATTTTGCACTTATAATCACATTGTGTAATTCCGGTGTGTCCTTATGTGAGGTATTAAATAAAATTTGGCTCTGCACTTACAATTACAATAATTACAGTGGAATGGTTTGTCTGTGTATATTATTATGGACCGATTTCTTCAACGCGTATTTAATCGTATGCTGTGTGGCAACAGATTATACGAATCTCGTGTCATATACAAATATTTAGTTTCTTGAAGTCCTGCTATAGCTATAGTCGGGCGTAAACGATGTTTGTATGGCAGGTATTCAGATGAACTTATATACAGGCGACTTGAGCCGAAGCGCCGAGTTCGTCACGAAACTGGAATAGAAGGGGAAATATAGCACGAGCTCGAGATTTAGTTATAGTTTGCCGATATTGCCAAACTAGGATTTGACAGTTGAAGAAACCCATTTTGCGCGTAAATCGCCGAGTAACGCGAACTCGAGATTTAACACGCGTTGAAGAAACCGGCCCTATGTGAGACATTAGACTGATTTTGTCTCTGCACTTATAATCACAGAGAACATATTGGTACATTATGTTTTTTCTCCAGTATGTGTTAATGTGTGATATTTTAAGTTTTTTTTTGTTTGCACTTACACATAATCAAATTGATCACAACTGAATTGTTTATTTTCAGTGTGTGTCAACTTGTGATTTTTCAAGCTGCTTTTCTGTCTGGACTTATAATCACACCTGAATGCTTTTTCTCCGGTGTGTGTCATTTTGTGTATATACAAACTGTTTTTCTGTATGCACTTATAATCACACTGATCGCATGAATATTGTTCTTCTCTAGTTTGTGTCCTTACGTGAGACATAGGATTCTTCGAACCTTCAGTCTCTTGATTATCTTTACTCTCTATGTAGTTTGCATTCTCCGGATCTTTAATCTCTAGTTTAATATCTTCAATTTCAATAAAGTGATAATTTGCGAAGTCCATTGCTCGTGTAGTCATGTTTCTTCGAATCTCGTTTCCATGAACGAAGAACTTCCGCGCCAGTTCCAAGAGTTGTCAGATGTAATGACAGCTCGAGTGTTGCCAGACTTGATGTTTCTGGTTTGTATAGACAATAGTAGCGGTGTGTTGTTGTCTATGGAATGGGGTGGGTGTGTTTGACATTTGCGGCGGCGCCTCTGACAGGAACACATTTCAGTAAAGGAGAAAATACTGGAAAATACTATAAATTAAAGGAAAAATAGAAAATATTGGCCGAGTATCATTGTACTGCTGACAGCCAGTACTTGCAAGATGGCTTTGGAGCTCGGACAGCACAAGGACGTCATGGCCACTGCCTGGAAGGACGTCATCGACCAGGACACTCAAACTAACTGGTATTCTTCGTCCTAATTGTACTTCTTTAACGTTTCAGCATATTTCACTATTAACTATTAGAATCGTACGTAACGCACAGAGTAGCGGTTACAATCAATTACCACCCACAAAAAACTACTCAAATAAGATTAATTTTATTCACCCAGACTGGGCAAAAAATTCAAAATTACTTTTATATAACTTCATAAATGATGTATTTTTTGCATAGTCTATACCAAAAAACAATATGCTGTATTTAAAAATATTAATTTTATCAATATCTCTATGAAAGATAAGAAATATATTTATCACAAATAATCAGTTCATAATTACGTAGTGTATTTAATTTTTTAATTTTATATTTACAGTTTTTTTTCACCACATTCTCTTAATAATAATTAATTCTACTATGTAGCTTATCTTCAATAATGAATCACAAATTATCTCATACTATGTAATGCACACATCTGTGTGTACATTTAATTTTTGTATTTGTAAGTGTGGGACTTCCCACCTAAAAAAGTTCCACCTTTTAAGTTAGGGTTGTGACAGACCCGTTGAGTAATGGGTGTTTGGGTTGTATGTGGTAAATAAAATTTTAATATTTTTATAAAATAATCAAAATTATCTTTTAGGGCCCTTTTTGGATACGAAGGACAAACTAATGTTTTGAATTTAGTCAGTAAAGGTAGTGGGGGAATTGAAGAACTGACTGACGAATTTAATAGTGGAAAAATTATGTATGCATTTTTAAAAGTTGATGATCCCAAAACTAGTCTGGCTAAATATGTACTCATAAATTGGCAGGTAAATAATATACCTTATTGATTTATACAATATATTTTCAGAATAATACAGATATACTCCTATAATTAGGGCGAAGGGGCACCGACTGTGAGAAAAGGCACTTGTGCAAATCATATCCGTGATATATCAAATTTTTTTACCGGTGCTCATTTGACACTACATGCTCGGACCGAAGAAGATATTGAACCGCAGCTAATTATTGATAAGGTTGCTAATGCTGGTTCTGCATATAGTTTTAAAACACCAAGAACAGAAAATCTCGGGCCGACGGGGCCTGTTGGCACTACTTATCAACGAGTTATACCAGGTTGGTATAAATTATCCCGCATTCAGAAATTCTTAAATATAAAAGTAAATTGCGAATATTGTTTTAGGCAAAGAAATAAATGCAAAAGAAAGAGATCAATTTTGGATAAAAGAAGAGCAAGAAGAAAAGAACAGAGTAGCTGCTGAAAAATTAAAAAGAGAAAAGGTTAGTTTGATAAATTTTTTAAAATTGAAAATGGTTTCTATACATATGTTCACAGGAAAGACAACTAGCAGAAGAAGAAATAAGAGCACGAGATGCTAAAGAGGCAGCCGAGAGAGAGACTATAGCAGAAAAGAGAAATGAAGCTATTGCTAGGCGAAAAGCTGCAGAGTATAATCAAGAACTGGCCAGAAGAAGGGAAGATGACCACAAAGAAACTCAAAGGTTAATGATCACAAAATGTCGAGTGTTTTTAAATACTACGAATATCTGTAATTTTATATCTATTATTTAGGTTGCTTAAAGAACAAGAAGAAATTGCAGCAAAAACTGCTCTAAGCACTAGTGAAGCACTGAGAAGACAGAGATCTCGCGAAGCCAAAGAATTGATAGGTCACTCTACTTCACAAGCTCGTGCAATTTTTGAACAAAATAGTTCTCAAGGGCAAATGAACAACAGGTGGGAATAATTTATTTTTGACATTTTGATCTATTGTTAAAACTAAAAATGTTGTTAATTTTAGGGCCTTCATTCCACAAAAACCTGTAAGGAACTCCGTTATAGCTCAACGAATAAACAGCTTAACTCAACACGCTGAACCCATCCAAAAACCACCAATTGTAAATGAAATCAAGATTGAAGCTCCTTCTGCAGAGTGTGAATTGAAAACTAGTCCGATAAAAAATATTGATAAAATCAAACTGAGTTTGGAGAGTCCATCTCAAATACAACAGTCCATACAAATAGACCCAGCTTTGAATGATCTAAGCCCGAGTGAAATTGAACCTGTTAAATTTACCTCAATAGACTCAGTTAGCGAACCAAAAGCAGTTGATATTAGCAATGAAACTGATAATTCCAGTCAGTCACAGTCTCAAAGTGAAGATTTTGTTAAACAAAACATTTTAGATAATGATATCTATGACACGTCTATCTCAACTTCAAGTAGTAATGAACCAGAAGACGACGACAGTGATGATAAATTCAGCACCATCAAGAGGTCTCCTCATAGCAAAAATAATATATCAGACGGGTCCGGTGATGGCAGTGCACAAGAACATGGAGAGTTAAGTCGTCAAAATACAGTGATTGAAAATGTCAATTACAAAGGTAATGGACATGCAAATGGTACGAGTACACCTGATGGTAAGATATTTAATTGTGACAAATTATTTTCATCGCAAATACTGAAATTATAAATAAAGATTATGCCTCCAGCATTACTCATCGCAATACATTTTGGAATAATAATTTCCGTATTTATCAGATTTGCTTATATGCCGACAAGACTGTCTTGAAATTTTTCGGGTCATCAGCAAAATCAATGGATAATTAAATCCATTAAATTGCAATTTTTCTGGTGACCAATTACTCATCAGTTAAAAAACAAACTCTTGTTACCAATAAAGATATACAATGGAACCTTCATATATCGGATTTGATATAACAAGGTTTCACTGTACAATAAAAAATTGCCAATTTTTTACAACTGATGATCAATCCAACCAGCTACAAAGATATATACATATTTTTAAAAATATCTGAATTTTCAGAAGTGTCACCGGAGGCTCTTGAGGATGATGGAATTTATCAAGATTTAGATGATGAACCCGGTCTAACTGCAAGAGCCCTATATGATTACCAAGCTGGTATGTTGAATATTGAATAAATTTATTAATGTATCATTTGTGTTGTTGAAAATCAAAAACGCTTATCTCGCACCTTGCTCACTCCGAGATATTCAAGCTTTTCATTTCACACTATTTCAGGACAACACATTGCAAAAATATTTTTAAAAAGGGGAAGCTATTGGGATAGAAAACATGGACATGTAAAAAAAATAATTAAAACATTTTAAAAAAATAATTAAGCGATTTTGAAATGCACAGTGCAATTTATTCACGCATCTAAGCATTTAACGTAAAATCCTCCATAAAACGTATACCATAACTCAGATAATGTCAGATAAGCATTTTTGATTTGTAACGACACATTTTTATTTTATGATTATTTTTGTTAATAGCCGATGATACTGAAATAACATTCGATCCGGGTGATATAATTACACATATTGATCAAATTGACGAAGGATGGTGGCAGGGACTCGGACCACATGGAGTATTTGGACTCTTCCCAGCGAATTATGTTGAACTCTTGCCTTATAAATCGAAACGCTTGGCTTAAATTAAATTTTACAATATAATTTTTTTTTTACATCAGTCTAATTGCTTCAAATATTTCCTATTCTTTTATGTAAATATATAACTTTAAATTTAATAAAATTAATGCTTATAAACTGTTTGTCACAAATACATCAAATTAATATCACTTTCAGTATTACTTTTATCAGTAAAAAAATATCTTTCATATCAAGATTTTGAATATTTTTATTTTGCAATTTAATTCTATTGAATTTAATTTACTATTGCTAGTCGTATAAAAAAAAAATGTAAATTTGTCTCCTGCTTTTTGGCTAAGACAATATTTACTATAGAACGCTTTTACACTTGTTCACATTGTCTTAATCGAATAATTGTTTTTTTTTTATAAAGTTTCCTATTTTTATTATTTTGACATAATTTTATTATAGCTGTAGTAGGTGTTTAAAGCATTTTTAATAATATTTACAAGAGCGTGAAGAACAAATGTGTTGACTATTTAGTATTTTGGTAATTTAATAGTGAGTAGTGAAATTAATTCTTCTTTTATCAATTACCTGCCCAGTGATCTCTATTAATTATATTCTGATATCAAATGGAACTTTTTCTTCATTCTTTTTCACCACCAAGACATGCACAACCCATTTTTTTTTACGTTTATTTTGATGCATTTATTTTTGTATTGCGATTTGCTTTTAATTTTAGTGATGTCGATATGAACTAAGTCTAATGAACAATTACTTAAAAATAGGATATTAAAGGTGGGTCACAAACAAGAAACACCAATTAAATAACAAATATGTACTATTTCGTAATGCTCCTGATGATTGAATGAAAGAAAAAAGTTAGTTGATGTTAGGGAATATAAAAAACACTATTATGGTTTAAATGAATGTTGTGGGAAGATTCCAATGGATTTTATTAAAACAAGATATGTGTTACACATTTTCAATTGTTGATTGGCAGTTAATTAAAGAAATGCAAATGTATGTCAATGTTGTGCAAGGTGAAATGAAGATTTATATATCTTGTTAATTAATAATAATATAGACTGATTATCTCGTTAAGAGAATGTAACTGAAATATAGTTTTTTCCTCATCATCAATGTTTATATGTTCTATAGGATGTTTTCGATATCAAATATCATTTTTGTGAATAGTATAAACCCTGCCAAAAGAGTAGAGTATAGCTCAGATTCCATATAATTAAAGTAAACACTATGTTTTTCTGACTAATTGTGCACGGACATTTAATTGTTTCACCCTATAAACAATTTATTTACTCCAAATCGAACAACTGTGTATATTTTCATAAAACATTTAAAATTAATTCTATTTTCTTCCAATTTACCTTCTCTCAGTCTTCTCTATCCAATTTTATGCATGCGTGTATTGAGAATTAATTTGAAATGACGTGATTGCGGTTATATTTATTGTAAGTGTGATAAACATAATATAAATATTTGGAAAATAAAAATCTATTTAAAAATTATAGTAAGTTGTTCGTAATGGAAGAGACCAACCCTGTATTATTGATACACATGTAGTAAATGTAACAATAAGTCATTTGAATTATCATAATAGTTGAGTATTATCGATGGTGTATGTTAAATTAAAAAATCCTAACAGACTGTTAGATATTCAGATCAAATTATTTATGGAAAGGGAGTTGAAAAATTTGTGCAACGATTTCCCAATGGCTTTTCTTCAATATTCCCCAATGATAATATTAAGAAAAAATAATTAAAGATTTGATACCCATTTACACTCATTATAAACACAGGGAGGATTTTTTAAATTTATTTTGTGTCCCCTTTTCTAATATGTATTCCAATGTAATGTACTTGTATGATATTGTAATACCCGCTCTCCCCTGATAACTAATAAATTATTACGAACAGATTTTTGCTTTTTATTAAGTTAAACCTATTTTTACCCATCAATGTCACAAAATTTGTAGGTATAAGATAAAATATCGCTATAATGAACATAATTAATTCTCCAGAATTGATTTAAATGAGTGATTAAATATTTTAATGGACAAACTAATGATTCTTAAAGATTGGGTTGCTGTTCCAGATTGGCCGGGATTATTATAGAATTTAAATCAATGTCCTGTATCCTTGATGTATGGTAAATTGTACCGGAAATTTGATGGCAAAATGGCAATAAATATTTTCGCATATTAAATATTCCTCAGAAAACTAGGTTATGAAAACTTGTTCTGGAATAATCATATAAAAAGTTAGCAATTTTACATATGATAATAAAAACAGTGTTATTGGTTTATTTACCTATTGGCCAAATTTTAAAATCCAAAATACAATTTTCAAACAAATTAAAATAAAAAAAGTATGATTTAAAGTGATAAAAAACCATGATGATCCATAAAATGTTGGCAATTTAATTATTTATGTAGAGTAAATGTCAAATTTATTATATATAGCAAACGGGTATTATATGATTGGTAATATCATAAAATAATATATATTTAATGCGGTGTGACCAATCAAAGCCGTTGGTAAATTAGCATGTCGTATGTTTGATATTTGCGCTACAAACATAAGAAATAAAAAAATAATTAAAGAACAGAAATTTACGTTATTAATAGTCGTCGTGTTCTTCATTGGGACGAAAATAAATTCTAAAAATCTGAATATTGAATAATCTATTGTTAATTTGTCTACCATTCATGTCAAAAAATGGAATTTAATCCTTTTGTCGTTTTGACCCATTCGCATTTTATTCGGTCGGACTTTTTTTAGTCCAGGTCTTTTGTCAGTCGATTTTGAATCAAATGAATTAAGCGAGGGTGTTATTGAAACCGGAATCTAGATTAATTACGATGGTTGGGCTTAAACGAGAAAATCTCCGTGAAAATAATCATCAATTTGGGAGTAAAATGCGCGGGGATTAATTTTACGAGGTAATGCAAATGCAAAGTGATACTTGTCGATGCAAAAAGCTCTTTCATGAGAGATGATGCATAATTCGGTAGAGCTTTCACAATAATTATCAAGTATTCGCTTTGATTTTAATATTAATCACTTAGCAGATGAACAACTCACGAAGCTTTCATATTATTATGAGGCATATGTGATATAATTAACCGCATCTCTAATTGAATATCAAACATTTCCGAAATACATGGTACCTAAATATTAAATTACACAAATATATACGAAATTTCATTATCGAATTACCACATGTGTTACACGAATGTATTTAATGCGGTTGTTTTTAGTACATACAGATTGGGAGTTACGATCTGGTTACACGGTGCTAGTTTGATGTGCAAGTTAACTTAACTTTTAGTACACTGGACGCTCTAACATTGTGTTTCTAAAAAATGAACAGCGCCCGAAAGAATTTATAACTTTCATTGAATTTCATCACTCTCGCTTTAACAGTATAGTCAGCAAAAATAATGCACAACAATGATTAACTCCAAAGCCTTTGGGAAGCCAGGTAAGATTTATCGTAATTTCACTCTTTATAATTTATTAAATATGTATAATATAAAAATACACATTTTAGTTATAGTTAAATTTTAAAATAAAATGTTCATGTTCAATTTTTGTCGATGAGTACAAATTACCAAGGTTTATTACATTTTACTGCGTTTTTGTAGATAATCCATAGAAGACTCTTTTATTTTTTCAAAACACACTATCAGAAAGTGTAACATTTTTTTGTACGGGATTTTGTGCGAGTAGGATCGATACTACCGATATCTTAGCAGGCCATTAAACTGGATGTTTAAATATCAAGATAGCGGACCAGTTTGACAGAGGCAACACTAATTGTCTCACTTAAACTCGTCTACTTAGTCCGCCATCTTCATCTTTATACATCCAGTTGTATGGCCTGCTAATATATCGATATCATGTACAAGTAGCTGTCCATTGGCAAGCGAATAACTGGCACTGTGTGTAACTCATTAGTGTAACTGTTGCATTAGCTCACCTTCTTATACACATTACTATTTTCCAGGTGAGATCTGGCCTCATCTTGTAATCAAAATTTATTATTATGCAACACAATGATAATTAACACGTTTATTTTCACAGTGAAGCTAGTATCTAAAGTACCCAGAAGCTCTTGATACTGTGCCAAGTAAAACCTTTTTTTTGCTACCGAACTAAATACGCCGAAGCCTCGTCTTTCCAAATGGGATAAAAAGGGGATATTTTTACAAGTCAATATATTTAAAAAATGTGGAATTTTATTTTTTTCGTCATCTAAACACACATTGTAAGGATTTCCTTTTATTATAAAGCATCTACGCCGGACAATCGTCGTAGTCACAAGAGAATGTTCCTTTGAACAGCTCTCCTCTTAAACCTATCTTATTTATATTCCTACCTTGAATCTGCTGTGCTACTGTCACTATCATTAATACAACATAGAAAACTCTTATCTTTGTAGCCAATCTTTTGATGGAGCTCTTCTCTACAACTGAAAATCCAGATGTGAGAATAAACTTTGATTCCCACATACACGAACGATTGCAATATAATATGCGGAAAATCACACAATATAAAGCGGCATTTATATCTTGCAAACCTGGAATATCACCGAAACAAAACATATCAGACCAAATAAATATTTTTGTATTGATATATTCATTTTATATCAATAAACTTGGGATTCCTAGGCGTGCGTCGCTGTAAAGGCATACCGCATAGAAGGTAATAGAGTTGCTTTGCTCTACTTTTAATCGTTTTTTTGTTAATTCCTGCCTCGCCCGAGGCTCAGACGAGGCACTAACTAATAAAAAACGATCATAAGTGTACTATCGTATTTACGACAGTATTTGCATACAAAATATTTTGTCTCGACGTGTATATTCGACACCACCGATATTAGAAGGCAGAACAAGTTGATGATAAATATCAATATGACGGACCAAGCAGACGATTCTGAGTGTCATTCCTGATCGGTCCATGTTGATATTTATACCTACATCCACTTTTCTGTTTACTTATTAGGAGTAACGGTACGATCCGTGTCTTAACATACAAATGCAGCCTAAGAATTTTATTTAATGTTTTAGGAATAACGATAAATAATATTTGGTTTTGAAGGGAAATTTTACTAATATGATATGAATTCGAGATTTTTTGATGAAAATTATTATTTATACGTATATAGGACACACTACTACTCATTTTCAGGAAGATTTTTTAATACTTGTAGATGATTTCATTAAACTTTAGACCTTCAGAGGCTGGACAATTTATAAAAGGCGGCAATTTGCTTTACAAACAAAGACAATAAGATAGGTAAGATAATAGAATCAAGATAATAAAGCGAAGGCCATCGATTATTTGGGCTTTGATTGAATAAAAATGGATTTATTTAAGGGGACTTAATCTAATTTGAGATTATTATTTACTGGAAAATATAGTATTGTATAGAATGGAACTGAGGAAGCTAACCGATAATCATATTATTATTTATTCATATTTTTTGAGAGACAACAACGTGTTAATTAATTGTCTGTCGGTGATATTAACTATTACTAGTTACACAGGTCACCGACTTAATAATCAGTATTTACCTTACAATACAAGAAATCAGAGTAAACCTGGATCAAGAAATTGATCGGGATTTTATTAATATTATTCCCGATCTCCCAGTTGTAATAATCAACCAATTTTTATTTTATTTGAGCGGGATTTGAATCATGATATTTCTAGTCACGCCCCATATTTAGCAAGATAATTTGTGACTCATATGAGTTCCCCTTAAAATATTTTTTACTCGTTTTCTGTGAAGATATATTGTAATTTTGGCATGTCCTAGTTTATCGTAAAGCCAAATTCGACAAGGCTGAATCGTTCTGTCTTCCAGAAGTCATTTCCTATCAATGAGCCTGTTTTCTCGCAGTTCGCATATTGGGTATAAATGTATATTCATATGTACTTTAGTCTTTCCGATTGCTTCACATGTGATTGCCACCATCTATATTGGTCGGAATAGAACCGAGCTTTTTTGTATTAAAAAAAATCTTTTATTTACAAACAAAAAGGATTTATCGTACAAAATAATGAGGCGACTCAATATATCCTGGAACTGTATAAGTTATTCTTCATACAGTTTAACAAAGATGTGTCAAGACTTTAAAATAGACGTCTATTATATAACTTCGTACTGTTACTGATACTCTTCTATGTAGTAGACAACTAAACGTAAACTGATATTCAAATAAATCTGTGTTTTGTGTCTGAAAATAATACTGTAGAGCTTTTGTGTCCCGAATCTCAAATTTCATAGTCTTTTAATGATGAAAGTTTGAACGTTGTCAATATTTATGAATAACGAATTTTTTAATCGAAAAACGAGAATTTTTTATTATTTTCAATGAAATCGATGACAATTGTGAACTCGACTGCAAATGGGTGAACATGAATGTGAAAATCGTTTGTTGGTCAAAAATACACCTATATATTTTTTTGCTCTAACAATCGGGTGTGTATAAATATGGGCAAAGTTAAATTGGAATCTTGAGCCTGGGGCTTAAACTTCATGAATAAATAAATCTCTGGTGTATTCCTTTCTGATTATCGGTACTAATTGGGATTGGAGTCTGTCTTACTATTAAACAATCTATTATTATACTTTATTTTTATGTACTCAATACATACATGTAGGAAATGTTGCGAGAATTTCCTTTGTAAAATGAGGCTAGGTTGGGAATCCACCCAATAAAATGTCTGTCTGTTCGAAACATCCAACCATGTCCATTTGGGACTTTCTCTATTGAAAAAAAAGGACGATAATGGAGACTTCTGGCTGGTGAAAGCCATGAAAAAGCCTCTTTGTATACAACATGGCTTTGACTTGACGCTCATTTGCACTTTCCACGGGCCAAATTCAAAGGCCTTTCATTAACATACTTACATAATTTTAAAAATTTTATTATACGCATGTACTCATAATACTGGTATATTTTTATAGTATAATACGAGCCACATTCAAACAGAAAGGGTTAAAACAATACACAATGAGAATAATATACATTCTTAAAAAGGGTTGGGGTTAATATTCGTACATAAAATAGTTTTAGATAATAGTTATATAGAAGGATGGTTAATGGAGGTTTTCAGTTCCTTGACTCCAATATATTTGAAATAATAATCAATATTTATTGTCATTTAAAAATATATATAGAATATAACAGGGTGGACTTGAAATAACTGAAATATTTTTTATTACATAATTAATACACACTTAACAGTCACTAATAAGTACTTCACAAAAACAGCTGATTAAAAGATCCAAAAGCACTATTAATATTATTAAATTTTTAATTAATTTTTTTTTCAATTATTCTTGCGATACCGTACCACCCCCTAAAATATTCTCAGTTATTTAAAGTCCACCCGGGTTTTCATAAATTTTAAGCTACACAAAAGTCATTGATTTCATTTTTTGTCGACTATTATTTAGATGGGTGGACGTATCTACAAAAAAATCTAAAAAATAATAATATAGAAGTTGTATTTATATCAGAAGATTCCTTATAAATATATTATGTGACAACTTCTAATAATGTCATAGTATTATTATAATAAAAGCTGATATGGCATATTAATAATAAATATATACATTAAATTAAAGCCAAACCTTTATTTTTGCACCAAAATATTCAATAAAAGACCAGCTGTTTATTTATTATAATTAAAGACGTTGACTAATGTTTATCTTTTTTTATAATAATATTCATATGTTTATACGAGTATTATTTGAAATTCAGAGATATATAAAGTACAAAGACGACTAAATCTAAAGAGTGTTCACATAAAGTTGATACAAATTGCTTCATGAAAGTTGTGAAGGCACTTCGTATGTTGGTAAATACAACACCTGAGCAAGACATTCAGAAATTATTATTCTATGAATGAATCGTTGAAATTAAACATGGACAATTTATAAAAATAATAGTCAGAATGAGTGCCTTCTTCAGTCTTCGAGTATCTATTTCAATTGAATAGAAGAATCTCTTATATCGTTAATTTTGATTTTGTATGTGCATTCATCCCATCAAAATATAACCAATCAACCGAATCAATGGTTCCAATAAAAATATATTAAGTAGAAGTACTTATTATGCTCATGGGTTTCAATTCTCGCTTGTCAGTTTCAGTCATTTCCCCATAAAAACCAGCCATGTAAAATTCAGATAATGCCTTTTTTAATCTACATTATGGTATCATCCTCAAATTAAAAATATGAATACATACATGTATCAATTAATTATGTATTTTTAAATGTAAAATTAAATTAGCTTTGAGAAAAATCTAAATATTTGAAATAAAATTACGTTTGACAAGAAGAAAAAAAGACGATTGAAATGAATGTTTTATTACGAATGCGCTTTTCAATGATGTATTGAAATCTGAGGGTCTTATTTCGATATTAAAAATAATTTTTGAAAGGAATCTTTAGGGATATTATTTCTTTCGGGTAAACATCGATTTTGTCTGAGATTGTAATTTCACCCCAAGGAGTTTTTTTTATGTATATCTACATTTTATTTATATGCGAGAAATACACGCGACTTTATATAACTGCAGATCAGGTGGAGTGTTAACAAGAATTTCATTTCATTCTATTTGATTTTGTTTTTTTTTATCTACAAAATGTTTTTATAAAATTATATTGCTTTATGGAACAATTTTTTTTAGAGAAATGCGGTGAAAGTTGAGGCTCGTTAATTAAAATTGATATTGATATTTGTTGTTTGGCTTTTACTTCTTAGTATTAATTAAGGATGCCTCTTCGTATTGATTGAAATAATATAAATGTTGAAATTAAAATTTAGCGAGGAGAGTATTTGATTGAAAATATGTACCTACTTATATAAAAGTGAAATGTTTGCAGCTGCAATTCAGCGAGGTGTGACGCTGAAACTGTGTGCTTCCTGAAAACACCACATCTCTTTAAAAGAGAGTGATTTCTCTAGGCGAATTTCAGAAGAGAGATATTTCAGGACGTGAGTCTTTTAGCCTTTTAGACTTATGTGCATGTTCTACAAGTATAATAAAAGACATGGTGCAAAGTGTCCACTTTGGGAAAAACGACGCGTTAGTTCTTTGCATTTTCACATTTGCAAACTATTGTACAGTTAAAGTGTTTCAAACATTTTTGAAATAATAATATAAGAGTAGTAAACATATTGGAATATTTTATAATGGCATTGTATACTATAATAATACATATACAATGATGGTACTGCAGTATGATATAATAATATTATATGTAATATAAATAAATAAACAATTAATATACAGATTTTAACATTACATTAAAGTATGTAAAATGTCTGATTGGTTCTACTGATTTCACAAAAATACTGTATAAATTAATATATATATATATAAGAAGAACTAATGAGAACAAAATACAATTAAAAAAAACTCATTTGAAAAATAATGAGTTACTACATTTTAAATATTGTATTATTTTAGAACTCAAATGTACTTTAATAAAATGGGAAATTCTCACGAAAACATTTTATTACCTATAGGAACACGTCTTTTTAATTGAATTTAAAATATTTTAAAGGCTTTCATGTTTCAAACGGATCAAATTATTTCTTTTATAAAAAAATAATAATTTATTATGACAGTTTGTGGATGTTTATTATTATTAATGAGAGAGTATATCATATCAGTATTGTATGGCAACACTCTAAACTTAATTTGCGTTGACTTAATTATTTTATTAATAATTTATTATCTGTGGTCGTGTTGGCATTCCATGAAAGCCTTTAAAATATTTAAATTGAAGAGATGTTGTATACGTAAATACTTGATATTTTAATATTGTATGCTTGGTATTTCAAATCTGAAATTTCTACTGGAATTTTCTATCGAAGTCGGCTTGGTATTAAATAAAATTTTCTATTTTATAACATCCAGTGTATTTGTATCGGAGTAATATGAGCTTGGATAATTGCCATATACCTAAAAAAACTTGAGATTAAACTTTTTTGTTTCATATAGGCTATGTAGAGAGGAATTCCTATAATCGAATAATACGTGTTGGGATATTATCGTAAAGCTCCGTATGGCTACGGCGTAGAGGGTGACTACGCCACCGGTTCATTTCCCCATATTCCTTCACAGGATCATTTCTTCGCTGTCATCACCTTCTCACTGTTTATGTAAACGAGTGTTTGTCTCGCCCAAAGGAACAAACTGATTTTGTGTTCTTCAAGAAAATATGTTGCTAGCCAAGCACGTACGTGGGGTCGGATTCCGAATTATAAAGTCTTCCGGAATACACTTTTTGTTTATTCGCAAAAATCGTTTCCTTTCATGGTGTCGTTTTTGGCGCGAAGCAAATTGAAAATATGTAAATGTACGTTACTTTTACGAAAGGGTGGGTTCGGAATTTTTATACGAATTTAATTTTTTATTAGAATTGTTCAACAACTCAATGAAAAATATGACTGAAATAGCGAAGACAAAAATAAAACATTGATACAACATTTTTTTCTATAAATTACATATCGATGGAAAAAAGAGTAAGTTATATAGAACAAAGTGTTAATTAATTGTTTATATTAACTATTACTAGTTACACAGGTCACTGATTTAGTAATCAGTATTTAATTTACAATACAGGAAATCAGAGTAAACCTGGATCAAGACGATCGATCGAGATTTATTTAATCATTCCTGATCTCCCAGTCGTAATAACCGATCAAATAATGTTTTTATGACTTGAGCTAATTTATACATGTTTCGAATTCTGTTGAAATAAAAAATGTGTTATTAATGATTGATATTTATAGAAAATCGGCTGATAATTATATAAAATGTATGGGTTATGTTTTTATATAAAAATGAGCGATTATTTGCGATTCTTTACATAACCTAACTTGGATTGTTTATGAAGAAATATATAATTAAAAAAATGTGTTTTTTTTTTCAAAATTTCATACTTTGTGTGCATTTTAAAATAACTTTTATACACAACAACGTGTTAATTAATTGTCTGTCGGTGATCTTAACTATTACTAGTTACACACGTCACCGACTTAATTATCAGTATTTACCTTACAATACAAGAAATCAGAGTATCCCTGGATCAAGTCGTAATAAGCGATCGAATCATTTTTTTTATGACTTGAGCGGGATTTGAACCCATAACTACAATATTTCTAGGCACGCGCTTTAGTCCCTGAGCATATATGTTTTAGATAAAACATAAATACAGGAATTTTTCTGCTTTTCAAATTAAAATTCTATGATACGTTAATAAATTTCAAAGAAAAAATGTGAAAAAAAACCTTTGTGCCTTTATTCCTACATTTTTAACAACTCTAGTAAAACTAATGATATCTTCTTTATCAGTCTAACTGTTTGATATCTAAAAATATTTAATGGTTAACTTCACTTTCTCATTTCTTCACGCCATATTAGCTTTCGAACAACTGGTTCGAATCTTCAAACATAAGAAGATTTTTTTCTATTCATTTTTTTACTAAAGCATATCAGTTGTTTGAAGCCTTGAAGGTATTTAAGGTGTCTGAAGAAAAAAGGTATTCGCAATAAGCCGTGTGCGAGGGTCTACGCTTTTGCCGTAGTCTTGTCAACATATACGATATCAGCCAAAATTGGTTGTCTTTTCAAAAGAATGAGCTTTCTAATAATAATAGAAAATATGCCTTGAGCTTTACAAAATGAACAGTTTTGAACATGAGCAGGAAAAATGTCTTTCACACACATTTACTTTTACTCTCTTTATTTATTACACGTTCAAGTTTTGGATCAGAAATTTTATTAAATATATTTCTGCTTTCATTTAAAAAATGAGCATAAAGACGTTACAATTACTATTTTTATATCTTTTGGAGAATCATTAAAATTTTAGTTATGACTGATAATTAATAATTAAATCTCGGCTTATGCCTGATACGGGCTCGGGTTATGACTGATAATTAATAAAAAAAACTTCATAGATTGTCCCATGAATATATATTAATATATATGATAAGTATAGATGTTTATCACATAATATTTTGTGTAAATATCAGAGTTAATAAATGATTTAAATAAAAAATTAATATTATAAAGGAAATCGTTGCAGAGGTTGAATACTTACAAGCATTTACACACAAATGTACTAGGTCTGGTTATAAGATCAAAAAGCATTGAATATATTAAAAAAATAGTTTTTTTTTAAATATTGATGTACTGTTTAAAATTGTATAGAATATAAATAAATAATTGATTCGAATCTTGTACGAAATTTTCCAAATATATATAATTAGCGAGTCTGATACAATAATTTGGAAGGCTCTATTTACAAGTCGATTAAGTCACTCACAGCGTATTTTAAAACGTGCCGGTAAATATTCAATCGAAAAGAGCCCTGAGGCTTTTGAGGAAAGGCTTTTCTTTATTATGGTATTTAAATCAAATTAACAAGCAATCTGCGATAAACGAAACAACTCGAAATACCTTATTACTTGCAATGTTGTCCGCTTCATTGGAATTTAATTAGGGAATACTCCGACTCGAAAATAGGTTTATTGGAAAACATTTTTTTTTATTATTTTTAGGTTAACAACACGTGCGCTGGTTTAATAAGAAAGTGTGTGTTATACGAGATACTTTATATAAACATTTAATGTATAAGAGGTAATGAATTCCCGTTAACAAGGAAAAATAACAATCTGCCCAAGATACAGCCGCACCAAATAAAACAAGCAACTAGCGCAAATTCGCGGGATTGAAATGATAATAATTATTATATCTGGATCGATTGCTACATTTTGATTTAATAAGTGAATATTCAGGAAAATTTCGTATAAGATTCGAATCAATTATTTATTTGTAGTCTATTCAATTTTTACCAGTAGATCAATATTTTTTAAAAATCAAATTAGTTAATATATTATATTGATTTTTGATCTTATAAGTAGACCTAGTCCGATTGTGTGTAATGAAGTGCTTTGATGTATTCGAGCTCTGTAACGATTTACTTTATAATATTTCTGTAATATTTGATTATTTACACAAAACATTTTATGATAAACATCTATACTTATCATATATATTGATTATTGTATTCATAGGACAAACTATAAAGTTGCATACAAATTTCATAAATAATAATTGTCTTTTATTGATATTATTATGTTATAAGATTTTTCTACTGATATCTGAAAATCAAAATAAAATAATATATTTTAAGCCGAACAGTGCCACACAATTGTAAGCAATTGAAAACCTGTTTTTGCACCATCTTGGCCGAGGTTTAAATATGAATAATGTTATATAATAAAAAATGCAACGTGTATAGAGAATACTTTTCATACAAAAAGCGCCAAAATATATAATTACTTTAGGGCATTTTAATAAACAGGGTGGGCTTAAATTAACTGGTAATATTTTAAGGGGTGGTAGGGTATCGCAAATATAAGGGAAAAAATATTAAATATTAATTACATATTCAAAGGAGACAATATACACGTGACAGTCACTACGGAGTACTTCATAGAAACAACTGATTCCAAGATGGTAGCCCAAACTTGTTTCCAAAAGCTATTAATATTTTTAATTCTTAAAAATATTTATAGTATGTTTTCACTTATTCTTGTGATACTCTACCACAATTTTTTTATTAATTAATAATATTAATATTGGTTTTGGAATCGAGTTTGGGTCACCATCTTGGAAGCAGCTGTTTCTCTGAAGTACTCAGTAGTGACTATTACGTGTATATTGTGTCTGTTAATATTATTAATTATTTTTTCAATTATTCTTACGATACCCTACCATCCTCTTAAATATTCTGAGTTAAGTCAAGTCCATCCTGTATATAATCCTCTCCTATAAAAATCAATCGTCACACTCTCGCTCGGTTGTGCTAATAATCAAGCACAAAGCAAAATTCGTTTATATGTTTTCGAGCAACTGTGAAATTATATTTTTGATTCGCAAAAGTCACATGGAGAGAGCTAAAAAAAATATAGTCCAAAAAGGGATGTTTATTATTAATTATATAAACGAATACATATTTTTGAATTTTAAATGTGTAACGATAGCATCGATCTCATATGTTTCATTCAGATATTACTGTATTAAATTACGCATATATAATGTCTTTCAATATATTCTAGGCTTTTATTTAATGCGGAAAAAAATATTAAACAGTTTGAGAATCTTCGGTTATTATAATATATGTTGTTAGTATCGTATGGCAACACTGCTTACTTAATTCGCGTAGTTTGATGACCTGTAATAAATTATTATATTCTTAATTCATTTGTTTATAGTTGGAGTCGGCATTTCATGAAAGCCTATGCAATATTTGAAGCGATTTTCACTTTAATATGTATTTTATAAATAATATGTAAATATTGGATTTAATTAAAATTATTTTTATAATTATTAGTAAAATTATTTTTATAATTATTAAGTTATCAAATAGAAAATATATTTATCTGCATATATGCATGATGGACGCCATGTTTTTAATTGATTAATCGATCCAATCCCAATAGATTGAAAAGGAGAATTGGTCCATTAAAATTTCCCTATCTCATCGCATCAAGCTTAATTTGCTTTTCTCAACCTTTATTCAACCCATTCTAATTATAGGGTTTTTATTTATGAACAAACATAATATCCAATGTGAAAATGTTTTCATATTTAGGCAATGGCCTATCAACACGTTCTGTCAACGTTTGCGAAAAATCATTTTCTGTATTTTAGATAATCTAATGGATGTATGAAATTGGTAATATCTACCTACTTGTGCAAGACTTGAACCTGCATCTTCTGGTTTATATCCAGCTGCTCTAATTTGAATTAATGAGACAGGTGAAAATGTCGTTTGAATTTCATGCGAATAAAGTAAAATGTGTTAATACAATATATTTTGGAATTTAATCAACGGATCCAAAAATAGCAGGAGTGGCATCAAATTCATAATGAATGAGTTCATTGAATTTTTCAATGAGTAGTATGGAAGACGTCAGGCTGATTTCCATCACAATCAGCACTTGATTAATTGAGGATGTACCATGTAAATTACTTCCAACTAGGGTCTTGTGAAGCCTATCCAAATAAACCCTCTGTTATTTACAATCAAAGTCAATCACAACCACGAAGGATAAATAAAATTATTGCCTTATTATTCGGTGTTCGTCTATTATGTATATTCAATATAAATAAGATGCATTTTAACATAGGTTTCCTCTAAAAGTAGGTTCAAGAATCGAAGAATGCCTAAATGCAAAATGACATTTTTACAATTTGATATTTCGAGAAAATTTCATCTAAAATACCAAACAAATGTTAGAAGTTGGAAGTTTTAAACAATTATAAGGCTTTTTTATAATTTAATAAATGACAGAGAATAATAATAGTTTTATTGAGGAAAAAAATTGTATATGTATTTCTGAATTGCTGCGGAATTGAATCCATATTTTTCATTATATTATTTTTGCCAATCGTTCGAAACTTTTGCTAATGGTTGCCATTCATAGGAAAAAGTATTGAAAAATGTCGATTTTCCTGAAAAAAAAACAGCACAATGCACCGATTTGAAAAGCGTTCAACCGATAAAAATGTTTCAGCTTTAAAATGCAATTTCCCACTTATAAAATTTGCTTATTTAATACGCGTAAAAAATATAAGTAATGTCCATTCATAGTCCATAGAAAATATAAATACATTTAATATTAATACAGTATTATAAATATGAAAAGCCGTTTATTTTAGTTTATTAGGTTTTCAATCCCCGGTAAATGGGATCTCATAATAAATAAATACTTGTAGAGGAGGAAAAGTGTTGCCAGGTGTTAAAATTGCCAAAGGATTATAAATAGATAGTGACAGAGACAGGCATTTGGATTTAATAACCTAATTTACAAATTTTGCCAAAACTAAAAGATATTCGTATTTATTTCACATACATACAGATTTCTGTATTTGACATTTTAAAATGGAGCATGTGTTCAGTGAATATTTGTATGAAACACGTGTTTCAATTGTGTTTGTCATTTTGCCCGAGGCTTATAAACATAAAAAAACATATAATTTAATTTGAATTTAATGCAATATCAAATATACGAGGTCTTGGGGAATTCAGTATACGCTTTGAGTCTTGAATGGAATGCAAATCTATTATGTCATCTCGTATGATCGAATCCTTCCCGAAGGACGAATATATTTTAAATTAATCACAAGCAATACATTAAATATAATAATAATGTAAAACGAGAACCTAAAGACAATTTTAATTGGCTACGCGAAGAAAATTACAAGTCTCGCAATGAAGATTAACGAACAACTTTGTAGAATAATTAATATAATAAATCAATTGTTCTACAATATCACAATAAACACAATGAAAAAGCGTATTTTAAAATAAGGAATCTTATTAACTTTCCGAACACTGCCGTTGACGTTTCCGAAAATTACATATTTTGAAATATGAAAGAATATTTGAGAATGTAAGGAAATTTTTTTGTTGACGTGAAGACGTGAGGTTGTTCTTTTAAAAGATAAAATAATACCTGAGACGATTTACGTTTACTGAATTAGTTCAATAAATATATATATATACGGCCCTGCCCGACTTAATAATCGCCTCAGTATTTCCCTTAAAATCCAGGCAATCGGAGTAAACCTGAAACAAGACAATTGATTGGGATTTTATTAATATTAATAACCGATCAAATAAACAAAAACATTGATTTTTTCTATAAAATGGTCGATGGACAAGAGCACAAAGGACTTTTTTAGAAGGTTTTTCCAATTTTTGACATGACTATAGACTATATATATATATATATATATATATATATATATATATATATATATATATATATATATATATATATATATATATATATAATATATATATACTGCTATATATATATATATATATATATATATATAAATATTTGTAGACATTGTGCCTTATCCCCTGAGCTATTACGCTGGTTATTATCGCTTTAAACATAGAAAAAGGCTATTAAATTTACATGCAATCGCCTTAAGTTCATTTCCTAATGAGGTCTTTGAATGAGGCTTGTTAAGTTGATTAGTTGCACTGTAAGTTGCAAAGGTTTTATTCGGTCATTTTAGAATAAAACTTAATCTCGGGATCGTAATAAAAATTTAATATAATAAATAGTACAAATGAACATTATCATGATAAAATTTTATTTATAGGTAATGTACCTATACTTTACTGTAAAGAGTGAATTGGAAATTAGTAGTTTTAAATTTTTTTCACAAACTTCAATAATATTTTCCCTGTTGTACGAAGTGTCCACTTGAGTATGCGAGGCTTGGACTCTTCACCACTTTGCTGCAGGAATGCATAACAAAAACCACCAACTTTGCACATTTCCACCCTGAGCTATGAAATATAAAGGGAAGTTCTTCGAAATTCTGAACATTTCTAGACATCGGCTAAAAGCATCGAGCAATATATGTAAGTATGTATACACTTTGTTACATATTGTCGGCTATCTTTGAAGACTGTGTAAGTCCATTTTGAAAAAAATTCCAGAAAAGACGCACGCAGACTTAAAATTACACATTTTTAAAACACATAATTCAGGTATGCATATTTATTTTATGAACCCTTTACAAATGGTGTTAGATACGTTTATTTTTTGCGTTCAAGTGAGTGCATGACGATATGAATAATATTTGCTGTATAACAAATTTTCTGGACTTTCTTGGAAATTCTCACGAAATGTCATTAAAATCTAAATATTAAGTTTTGCAGACTGCAAAGAAAACCGACGTTATATAAGAGTTGGTACATTTCAACATATTCGAGTTTGAAGTGAGCGATTGAATTGAATAATAAACTTAAAAAATACTATATACTACTATATAAAATACAGTTTACAGTTTAATTGTAATTTTGTGAAATTATTAAATATTAAAGCAATAAATGACACCGAATATAATGTATCGGACGAATGTATCGGCTGTATTAAAAATAATTGTGTAATGGTAGTGTGCTAGTGAGTCGTGCTAAAGCTGATAGTATTGGTGTTTATAGGAATAGAGCTGGTCGATTAGAGCTTGACTTGGAATTGACTTTAATTCAGGTGTGTCTATTTAGGACTAATTTCAAATTACATGTATTAATTTGAAAAAATAAAAAAATCTTGATAGTAATAAATTTATGAGTCACCTATTAATTAATTATATTTTTAATTAATTATATTTCTTTACGCTAATAGTAATAAGCCGCTATCATTCCATATTAATCTGAAAAAAAAAAGAATCAGTGTTTTCGACACCCAAACTGTGTAGTTATTTAATCCATAATTAGATTTAAAAAAATATATTATATTCTCATGAGTGTTTTTAACCTAAGACCAGATTTTATGATTATATTAAAAATATATAATAATATATAATAAAACCATAATTCAAATCATGCAGATCCGCTCTATGGACAAGTTTTTGTAACTTTGTAATTTTTTTCAAGTTATTTCACTTTATGTATGTAATTACTTTGACGTCTAAACCACTATATTTAATTATTTTCCCCAAAAAGCTGAATTTGTTTATACAATATCAAATAGTATTACAAAATCTTATTTTATTCCGTTCTGAAATAAAACGAGACACATAATATAAACCAGAATCTCCGCTAATAAATATATTCATTGTTTATTTTCATGTCAGTGTCAATAATCAAAATATATCCAATCCGTATATTATGTCTGTCTGTGAATTTATTTGTTTATTTAAAGGTGAGTGATTTTCGTCTTCTAGAATGTGGACGTCGAAATTAAAAAAAAAAAAATGAATGGATTCCAAACGGAAAAATCCGACAGCAGATTTTTCAGTCGATAAAACTTTATACGAAACGAACAATGGCGACATTTTTCCTTTATAAATATTCAAACATCACAGTTAGTCAACACAACGACGTCTTTTCCAAAAACCTCTCAGATTTGTTTAGATGAATTGCACAATAAATACATTTAAGTCATTCGAGTGTGCATTTAGAAAATACGTCATCGATGAAAATGTATTTCTCGAGAATCTCCGTAGAATTGAATCTCCATTTATGAATCGCAAATCGCACGTTTTTTTTATCGAAGAACAAAGCAGATATAAAAAGAAAACGTGATGGGGCGTCAATTTAGAAGATTTATTGGAATTATATAATACGTAAAATATTTGAATTTTATCCCGTGTTGGATTTAACAGTTAATATTACATTTGATTTGAGGTTTGGGACTTAATTCATTAGTGAGTGAAAGTCCTTTAATTAGGGTTTATTACTATTTGTCACAAGAAGAATATTATTAAAAGACCTAGTCCAAGTGGGTGTAATGAAGTGCTTTGGCGTATTTGAGCTCTGCACGATAACCTTTATAATATTGCAATATTATTTGATTATTTACACAAAAAATTATATGATATACATTGTTATGTTTATGGGACAAACTAAGTTGAATGAAAATTTCAAAAATAGTTATTTTATTTTATTAATATTAAAATGTTTTAAGATTATCCTCTTGATATCCTAAATTTCAAATAAAATAATACATTTTACCGAATAATAAAGGATTATATTAAAAATATATAACGCGCAGTGCTCTACAATTGTGAGCAATTGAAAACCTGTTTTTTCACCCTATTGGACGAGCTCTGTCATAAATCAATTAATCATAATATTCACTGTATTTATTGCACTATAAAATAAATAAAGCGCTATTATATTTGTTTGACTTGGCACATCACCGATGTAACATTAATTTCATCAGTTATGTCCCTCTTTTGTATTTTTAAGGATCTGAGACAATTTCATGAAATACTTTGACACACTGGAAACACTGTTTCTTGTCAAATAAGTATATTCAATTTTATAAATAATATAAAACAGCATCTACTTTTTTGGTTCAAATTAATAATAGTATTAGAAAATATGTAAACCGCGAAGTGTTCTACAATTGTGAGCAATCGAAAACATGTTTTTTCACCTTCTTGGGCGATGTTTAATTATTAATTATCACTTATAACTAAAAATTTGATGATTTTAAATTTAAAAACTAACAATTAAATAATATTTAAAGGCAGATTTTTTTTATTTTGACGTATGTATGTATGTATATATTTTCCCTTCAAGAATATTGTATTTATCTAATTTAATAATATGAATGCATATTTTTTATACCATTAAATAACATAAATATTATCAATAACAATGTCTTTTATCTCTGGTTTTAATTGAAATTTACATTTAAAACGTACTCGATTGGTATTTTCTGCATTTGATTATTAATCAAGGTTTGTTTTAAATTTATTTATAATTAAAATTTCAGTTTTTACCGATGATTAATATTCTTCCTGCGCTGAACTGTCCTGTGCCGAATGATCTCATACTTTAATAATAAAAAAAGAAGAATATATTAAATTACGTCTTATGAATTATTCACACGAATTGTAACTGTTACGTTGCAGAAAAACATCATTAATGCTTTAATTAAAAAATACTCTAATATAGACTACATACCAAATGTAAGTAACAGGATTCTTCACATTCAGAGAGATCCTGTTTTAGTTTATTTGTTGAAATCTCTTCAATTTAAAATCTAACACGTGATGTTTTACGTTTTTCAGAAAGCATCTCCTCTTACTGTGCTGTGGAAATCTAATTACAATTTTACGAATGCTTTCAAAATATACTTTTAGTGGCAC
>JAGTTH010004281.1:0-17961 GCA_022606485.1 Agraylea sexmaculata | reverse complement strand
CATGTTTTTAATTGAAACTACAATCTTTTTATCTCCATTATGTAATGCCAGTACGATAATGAAAAAATATACTAAAACGGACCTAAGCATTTTTTTTGTATATTTTTTTTTATTAATAATAAAATAATTTATTATGACAGCTTGAGAATCTTCGGTTTTATGAATGAGTGAATATATATTGTCATTAGAGAATAATAAAAACAACTTTATGATATCATCGCATTAGTTCAAGTACAAGTACAAGTTCAAGGTCAAGTTCAATTTCGAATCTGTCAACAAGGTATTATTTACTTTGCAATATGCGTAGTGTATTTTGGTTGAAATTACGCTGTACCGTATTTTGTTCACATATTCAAATCAGGAGGTCAATCGCCTAATAAGTAAATACGCAAGATTCTCAAACTTTTTAAAATAATAAATAAAAATTGAAAAGTTTAACTAGCTGACTTGGAACATTAATGAAGGTGTGGTTGTGTTACATTTAATGTAATTTTCCTTACATTTAATTATTTTAGTATCAATAAAAGACATGTTGTATATATATGCTAAATAGAAGAAACATATGGGTAAATAATTTATATGTATATATATTAATAAACATATATTAAATAGATGATTAAACATTAATATTATTTCAATCGTCAAATTGTACTATATAATAATTTAAAGAATTAAATAGATTAATATTTAATGTTTATCCCATATCAAATTGCCGTAAGATTCATACTTATTGTATCGGTTATGCGGCAACTTGATGTGGGACAAACAAAAAATAAAAAAATATACAATATGACATTATTTTTTGGGGGTGTTAAAGGATCACAAAAATAGGTATGAATAAATAATATTTTTCAGTAATAATTAAAAACAAAAAACAAGGTATTTAATATTTTTTTTATTATTTTTGCGAAAACCAATCACCAACTTAAATATTTTACATTCATTAAATTTAAAACAGCTAATGATTCAATAACTTAATTATAAATTATTCTAGTACATTTGAAATATTTTGAGATAACGTAAAAAAATATATCGAACTATTAAATCAATGAAATATAATAATTAGGCAAACGATATATAATGTTGGGGTGTAAAAAAATGTTAAAAATATATACAAGTTGATTAAAATCACCTAATTATAAATTTAAAAAATAAATAATACACGATTAGGTTATACTTAATAAGCTTGATGTTTTGGGTTAACTATTGGGAATTTGCGGTTTTAGTTTATATTTCTTGGGAATTGAACACGAGCCTTAAGCATAAATCTTCACTCCGTTTTATATTTTAAGTTTTAATAATACCGAGAAGCCAATTAATCTCTTTCGGCCACAGCGCAACACTATTAATAACTTTTTAATCAAGTCTCCCGGCCAAATTCGATAAACACATTGACAGGGCCCGATTCAATTGAAATATTTTAATAATATCTCAGGTTGAAACCCCAACCCCGTTTAATTTGTCCTCCCTTCCCGTGTTTTACGAGGAAGAAACTTTGTTCGGAGTTTGAAATTTTTCAAATTTCGAAGCCCGTCTAATGGCCGCCGTAATTTGGCAACCGATAAACATCTTCCCCGAGCCAAAACAACCCTCAAAACATCTGCGAAGAAATTACCAACACAACCCTGTGGCTCGAGTGGATTCCCAAATTAATCTTTCAAACATTAAAATAAATTATTTATCCGCCATAATTTGTTTGGATTTAATCTGTTACTACAGCAGTATTTACGTGACACACCGACAAACTATTAATTTTATTTTACATCTTCCAATCGTTATCGCTGATTTATTTATTGTTGTCGGTGATTTATCGAGGCTGTGTTCAATAAATATATGATTGATTAATTTTTAAAACATAATGATTTCATTTGAATGTTAAAATAAAACAAACATTTTGTTGCACTTGCCCACAACTGAATGATAAGTATCAATTCTTTATTAAATTTTTATATTCAGTCATTGCTCGGAAACAGTTTGATTGTTAGTATTATGATGAAATTATTTAAATCCCCATGATTATTTACAAATTCATACTGTATGTCAAATAATTAGACACAATAAAAAATGTGTGTAGAGTCAAAGTGAGACTGTCTTTTATTTATTTATATAAGCCCCGATTGTTTTTAAGGCACAACAATCTGTTAATTAATTGTTTATCGTTGATATTAACTATTACTCGTTACACAGGTCACCGACTTAATAATCAGTATTTACCTTACAATACAGCAAATCAGAGTAAACCTGGATAAAGACGATCGATCGGGATTTTATTTTTATTATTCCCGATCTCCCAGTCGTAATAACAGATCATTTTTTCCTACTTGGGCGGGATTTGAACCCATGATCACAGTATTTGTAGCTACGCACTTTATTAACTGAGCTATTAAGCTCGTAAATTAATTAACCACAGTTTTTTTGTAGTTTTTTTTTATTTTCCTAATTAATTAATCGAGCCCCCCAAACTGTGTAATTATTTAGAGATATATATAAAACTCGAAATTGCGTTTCATATATTTCTACCCGTTGATAGTTCGCTGCGAAGGAATTTCGCTTTCTGCTTGGCCGGACATTTGGGGTATTTTCTTATATTCTGTAATACTTCTCATAATAATCATTATATATATAATAATCAAACAACAAAATTATATTAATCCAAATTTTTGGGAATCATTTATTTACTACATATTTTTACTATTATTTAATTTTAATACTATTTTAAGGGCTTTTTTAGCAATTGTTACAAATTTTGGTAATATTTTAATAATTTTTAAACACAACAACGTGTTAATTAATTGTGTATCTGTGATCTTAATGCTTGTTAATAATACTGTTTATCTTACAATCCATAAAATCAGGGTAAACCTGGATCAATAGTGTTTTTATCAATACTATTCCCAATCTCCCAGTCGTATTAACCATTTTATTTCCTCGAGTGGGATTTGAACCCATAGTATTTTTAGCCAAGCGCCTTTTAAAAAATAAATCGTTGTGATTTCCTAAGCGGATTTCTCGGTTTGCTTTAATATCGTGCAATAAAACGTACACAAATCTACGTGACTACTCTCAGCCACACTACATTTAATTTACATTATAATAATAACTGAGCAGTGTGTTTTTGAATGCTTTGTAATGGTTATATTATTGTTTCATTGTTGTGAAATGCAAGTTTTGCGGTACTTGAAGTGGTCACTTGGGATTCTCGTAAAACAGACACGTGAACTTCTGAGATACTGAAATGTTGCAAAATGTGAACGATGCATATGAAACATTTTATCTTTGACTACATAATACAATGTTTTTATTTAAATATATATATATATATATATATATATATTAGTTACATATATATATATATATATATATATATATACATATATATTACAATTTCTTTATTATGCATAAGTTTTTACATTGATTGATAGAACAATACATCTTTGGAAATAGACTCAGGTGTACAGAGTATATAAATCTTTTTACCTATAACTAACATGAGAATGTTTTATTTAAATTTTACATGAATAAAAGTACTAAATCATAGAAAGAATGTGGAAATCATATAAAAAAACCCATTAACATTTGTATTTAATGAAGATATTTATGAAGAATAATAAATAATAACAACAATAAGAGCTATATTAACAAAACAATTACAAAATATAATGCTTAAAAACTAAATAACAGTTTGTTTGGGTAAAACCAAATTTGAGTTGAGTGGATTTTTAGAAATTTACGCTTTATTTTTTTTATTATCAGTTTTGGAAGTCCATTGGTAAAATGACCTTACGTTTCTCATGTTTTCTTTATTGCCTTGTGTTGTCTGGATCTGGCAATTACTGTAAACATTTCGGCGCACTATGGCGCACAGTGAGATCTATCGATGTAAACAGTGTTGTCTTTTTATTTCATTAATTTTGCATAATTTATTTAAAATATTTTCACTTAATTTAGAGACATCCTGTATATGTGAAAATTTGCTTATAACATTTTAACGTTCCTCCAAACACGTATTGAATTTCCGGCCTATAATGAATTCCTTCATCACATATTATCATCTAAATTTATAATAGTTTAGCTTGAAGCTAAATTATTAACATTTGCCTTGCTTGTGTTATTAATTTATGCACAATAATCCCTTGACGGTTGTTAGTGTTGCCATGTTACATCACTTAATTATTTATTTAAATATTTGGTTGTGTTCCTCATTAATAAAATAATATTGTATGTTTAATATGAATAAAACCTATATTCTGTAGCATATGTATTAGAAAATACGTAAATATTATTAGTTGTATACTTTTTTATTTATATATTTTGCTCACTTATAATTTTATATACTATATTCAAATGGTTTGGTTAAGATTTGCAAAAAATACAAACATTCTTGAATTAATTCGCCGCCATTTTTATTTTATACAGACTATTAAAAATGTAACGTACACGTGAAATTATTTTAATTAAACAATGTGTTTTAAAATACACATATTTATGAAAAACTTCATCACAAGCAAAAAAAGAGTCACTTGATTCAATTCAAGTCATGACTAATACATTTTTTTAATTAAAAAGTCTAGATTTATGATTGATTCATTCAAGTAAAGAGTATAGCCCTGTTTTGATATTGATTAATTTCGTAGAAATAGCTGTATTTTTTAAAATATAAAATCAAAGGGATCGTTATCTTTATGCAATTATTAATATGCTTTTAAAAAGTGCAGCCCATTAAATCTATATTCTATTCAATACGTATCCTTATCATTGGTTATTTTTTTTTAATTGTATGAATTTTATTATATGCTTTACAAGAATAATGTTTAAAAATCCTTTACAATCTAACCTTAGTTTAGTCGTACTTTAATAATATTATTTATTTATAATTCAAGACGCGATTTTAATATCTTGATTAAATAAATACACATAAAACTGGTTTATTTTAATATATCAAAATTTATTGTTTTTCTTGAAAACGATATATACTCTAGTCTTTTAATAATTCAACAGTGTATCAAAGTTATAGTTGATATCTTATCTCGAAGTTTCAAGAGGATTAAGTTCTCTAGGACACCCAATAATCCTTTCATACTACTACTTGGTTGTTTTATCGATAAACTTTACTCTCCAAATATATAAAATAAATTATTTAATAAACAAAACCGTTAATATTGAAGGCAATGACCCGATTTATTATTGGGATCGCTTGTTACTTCGCTTCGTTAATCTTTAATGGAATTCATGTATTCCTACATTTCCAATCGCTGAAAAAAAACAACAAAAAGGCCCTTCGTTTATTTTAATTTAATGTAAATCAACTATCAAATGGAACAAAAAGAAAACAAGAAGTGGTTTCATATAATAACATCGTCAATCTTCATATATTTTAACTTTTCCTCGTCTGGGGATTTTTTCGTGATATATTACAAAAAGATTAGAAATGTTTTCATCCACATGGTCGTATATTTTATTTGGAATTAAAACTTGGTAGACCAGAGACCTGAGCAATAAAAAACAATATTAAACTTTTTCGTTCTGGTAAAAGTCTCGTTTTCTCTCTTGTTAAATGTAAACAAAAAATTTCGATGAAATCTGAAATTGCCTGAAAATCCATTTTCCTACTCTGCAGTCTGTATTTATTCACAATGAACAATGAAGATTTTTTCTTTTGAAAATGATTATACACGATGTATTTGAAAGGGACAAAATATTAATCTAAAAAATACAACATGATTGATTGTCATTCACAATAAAAACGACAGGATATTTATAAAATGAATTAGTTAGAGTTAAACCGCTTGAATTAAAGATACATATATTTATTTATTTATATACTACCCGAGAGGCTGTAAAATTCTGAAAAACCAACAAAACTATTTTTTACGATTATTAAAAAGGACCATGTCTAATGATGTCTGTCAGGCAATTTTTTTTCATGATTTCGATTGTCCTCTATTTATGTGTTGATGATTCGAGGTCATTTTTCAAGTCCCACTTGGGCGTTGTATATTTTTTCTATGAAAGTGTTTAAACCTAATCTAACCTAACCCAAATATCGGAGTCTCGCGTATAATCTGGATCTTTGTCGATTTCGTTCTGGTTTTCAATTGTGTTCTGTCTTCATCTTGATGATTCATAGTCATTTTTCAAGTCCCACTCGGGCGTTGTATATTTATTCTAAGAAAATTTTTAAACCTAACCTAACCTAACCCAAATATCGGTAAAATCGCGTAAAATCCGCATCTTCGTCGCTTTCGTTCTAGTCTTCAATGATTTCAATTATCCTCTGTCTACGTGTTGATGATTAATAGTCATTTTTCAAGTCCTACTGAGGTGATGTATATATATTCTATGGAGTCAACCTATATGAAACAATGCATGGGAAAGTGGCAATAATTACATATTTTTTTACTGAAACAATGTAAAAATATATACTATTATTGTTAATCATACATACGCTCTGATTTCCATTTGATTTCTTATATACAAAAACGTGTAAATTGTCTGTCGGTGATCTTAACTTTTACTAGTTACACAGTTATAATAATCAGTTACAATACGGGAAAATAGAGTAAACCTGTATCAAGACGATAGATTAGATGGCATAATATTTTTTTTTACTTAATCATTGTATTTGTAACCTTACCTAACCTAATACCCTTGAGTACGTATAAAATAATGGGGTGCATAAATAAATTCATAGAATTTTTATTCAAAACAAAGAGATTTTCATTTGTATATCCCGAATCTCCATATCGTGTAAACATACTTAGATAAGCGAATAGTTGACCGACTTGGATTCCAGCCAAATATGGAACCGACTTTCAAATATAACAAATTTCAGACTCAATGATATTCATATATTTCGATTGTTTCGTTAGTCAGCATATAGCAAAACACCATAAATCATATTTCGTTTGTCGAGAAACTCCATTTAAAGTTTGACATGCGAAGGCTCGTAAAATGAAAATACTTGTCGATAAAAGTAAACACCTGATGCAGACTCATGGTTAATATTACAAATAAAAAAACACACATTTTATATACAAAAAGATGTTTTGATAATCAAACATTACAACTTTATTTTAAGAGAATCCGTTTCAATTAAAGATATTATGGAAAAAAATAGTAAATTACTGGTTTGGGATCTTTTGACTCTGAGTGTCAAAATTTATTGATTTAATTTTTATAAATATAATTCTCCTGTTTTTGTTTGGAGGCTGTAAACAATTCGGTGGGGCATGGCTCCAACATTTTAAAGTCTATCGACATAAAGAGTGCTGCATTTTTATTTATTATCCTTTTCTTCAAATAATAACGTCGTCATCGGTTCAAATCCCACTCAAGTCAAAAAATATTTTTTTGATCGATGATTACGACTGGGACATTGGGAATAATATTAATAAAATCCCGATTGATCGTCTTGATTCAGGTTTACTCTGATTTACCTGGATTGTAAGGTAAATACTGATTATTAAGTCGAGCAGAACCGCCCTGTTGAACTTCAAGAAACAGGTAAATTCAATACTATAAATAACCACAATATTACGTATAAAAACTGAATTAGCAACATCTTTGTGACTGTATAAAAATATTTTATTATTATTAGAATTTTCAGACATTTTTTTTTATAATAGTGTAACCATGTGGTAAAATATAATAATTACACGTGAACACATTTAAACAATTTATTTAACGGGGAGGCCTGTTTTACTAACGATTCCGCTAGATTAACTACAGTTATTTGTCAACTAAACGACGGCATCTTTAATTAAATAACAAATTTCCACGGCATTCAAATAATGAACAGTGTTAATTTCTACTATATATTATTAAAATTAGGATTGTATTAATTCAAAGCTATTTTATTTTTATCCAAAGAGACTTTTGAAAATAAGAGTCTTTGAGTTTTCTTCACAAAATAAAATTGTTTACCTGAAACGGTTTTCTTTGGTCAGCGCATCTTTTTCTCTTTGACGATAAAACTTGCTTTCACAAATACAAAATTGAAAATAAATAAATGTAGTACACCGTAAGATCATATGAATTAATTAAAATATATTTATTTACTTATTTTCCATTCAAAAGAGAATCGATTTCGCTCATTTTCCTTGAAGGAGATAAATCAACACTCTTGTACTAATTGGAACGTTATTTATATTTTAAAATAAATATACTTGGCTTTGTTGTAATTGAGAATATACGGAGCAATTAAATTTTAAGCTCGAATTTCTGATGTGGGTAGACGATATCTCGATATTCTATTTAATATATTAATATTCACTGATTTCAAAGGTTATATGAAAAGAACCACTCATAAAAGACGAAAAGCACGTGCATTCAAAATAATCTCAGGCTTTCAGGATTTTTTCCGCATGTGTCGCCTAAATATGAGCTGGCTTTTTTTCAGGAAAACTGAAAAAGTTTCTCATTCCACCGCGAATAAAACAGATGATTCTTTCATAAGGAACAAGGCGGTTAATTGAAAAGTTTTCATTGGCGATAATTAATTATAACTAAGAGCTTTTCAATTTTTCACGACAGTTTTTGATGAATGATCCGTACAGGTGAATTATTATGCTTCCAACTTTTTATTCCCAACTCTCATGAGTATTTGAATATAAAAAACTTTTTTAAACCCTCTGGGACTAATTTTAGAAAGCTATACAACTGGATGTATAAATATCAAGATGGCGGACCAATTAAGGTGATTAACAGTGTTTGAACAATAGTAATGAAGAGAGATGTATCGAGAATTCACACGAACTGACATTTAGCGATCTTAAACTCACTCAGACTCGCCTACTAGGTCCTCCATTTCGATATTTGTACATCCAGTTGTATATTGATAATATTCGTCCTAAGGAATTTCTATTTCATATTAATGAAAAATAGAGAAATCTTCCCTACTTACGCATACATTCTAAATAAAATGATTTATGAATGTAAATTCATCAAAGGTCACAGTTAACAATCTAATTTCTTGTTTACATAATGAATATGAAAAGAGACTTATCGATATTTATTTGTTTTATAACGTGAGAGTAAAACGTAAAATTTAAAGCAATTTTATTTTATGTCCCATATGAAGTTGCCGCAAAATTCATACATTTCCCTTTGACAATCGGCAACTTCATATGGGACAACCCAAATGATTTATTCAAACCCGCATTTTTTTGACAAACTGATGATGATGATGATAATAAAAATAAATGAATGTAACAATAATTAATTTTTTTTGTGTTTCATCTATTTATATCGTAGAAATTGAATTAATTTAGCTGTGTAAATGTCAACATGAAAAACATTTCAGGCCGTAATTGGTCAAACTACAAATATATAAATCCTATAAATAAAAAATAAGTGACAGTTCAAACTAATCAACCTCAAGCTGTCCAAGTACTTACTTTTTTATTCATATCGCTTGTTCATTTTGAAAAAATTCTGTGGTTCGTTTAAATATACAAAAACAATAATTCATCTAGAAAAGTGTGAAAGTTTCTATTCGAAGCGAATCATTTCAGAGAGATGGATTTTATTTCTGATGATTCTTTTTTGTCTTCCTTTGTCTTTTAATATATTCAAAGGCTGTATTTTCTCGCCAACAATGGAAAGAACAATATTAGATTGTGAGACAGGCATAAATTTTTTGGGGCCGGTGAAGAAAATGAGAGAATTCGAAAATGTAATTCCATTCCGTCGTATCGGATATCTTTTATTTTTGGAAATAGCAATCACTGTCATTACCTTATACGTGGAGTAAATTTTCAAAATATTCACATATCTATTACATTGGATATACGACCTTTCACTGAACTTCGATCCGCATACGTTATGAAAGAAATGTATAATTTAATTAGGGTAGAATTAGTATATTTCATGCTGAATTTAATGTGAATATTAATTCAAACAAAATATTAAAATTTAAAAGTGTTCTTAATTGTATGCAAAAATTACATAATTTAGATTAAAGTATTGAATATAAAATAAAATATGGAGGCAAAAAGGCCAAATGCATTTTTCAGTCAGTGATTTATGTTTAAATTTGCTTAAAATATGGAGGAAATGTTGAGCCCATTTATCCCCATTTGCTAATCTATACATATAATCTAACCATATAATCAATAATTTATACAATACCTAAAAAAATATATTAAAAACGGTGTATTTTTTTAAAAATAAAATTACTTAAAAATAAGCACACGTGGGTGATCTCTTTTCCACCAATTCTGCCGCTTTCTATAATGCTTCTATAAAAAAACTGCCTTTAATCATATTTTATGTGTTTTTGTACAACATCCATACATATACATATTTTTTTTTTCCTTACTTGTGTTTGTAAAAAATATTTCACCAAAATGTTTATGAAAATAAAAAAATCTTGCGTGAATTTGATAGAGCTCTAATATAAGATAATGGCTTTTTTCATAAACAATTAATAAATAAACGCTAAAAATTCCACGCTATTAAAAATATGTATTTAGCGTTGAAAAATTAATACCATTAATTTTTGAGGTGTCCGTTTTTATATGTGTGTATTTTAAATTAAATACACTTAGCCTTCATTATTATCGAGGTTTTACTGTAATAATATTAAAATAATCCAGCCACACATTGTGTAGGAATTCTCCGGCACGATTTGGTCCATCGGCTCAATTTCAGGTAAATTGCAGCTCATCATCGGTAAATCGAACTTTCTCTCTCATTTTCTACACGAGTTTTTTTTTCTCACAAAGGCTTTGTTGTTGTGTCAGTTCTAACCGCGGAATCTGTCTTCATTTATTTCCCTTACACCTGGCGAAACAACGAACAAAAGCGGTTTTTATTTCTGAAAAGAATACGTGAATTTCACGTGCAAACACGCAGCTGGAATTTTCGGTTGATTCTGAAATATAATTCAGTCACATTTGACCCTGAGTTATTACATTTTTATACTAAACACTCGCTTTCGCATGTCACATTCATACAAATGCTATATTTTTGCCTTCCGGGAAGCTTTTTATGTTTGAAATTGCATAAAAGGAGATCATATGGAGTTGAATATTTCATGAGACACCAAAATGGCTTTTACTCCGATAAAATATAGACTCAGGTCACAATTTAACGTATAGGATGTCCTAAAATTTACGCAACTTATACATATTATTGAGCGAACTTACTTATCTTTAATAATAGCCCCAGTATTCACCGTATTATCCCGAAAATCAGAGTAAACCTGGATTGAGGCAATCGATAGGGATTTGAACCCATGACCGCAGTATTGTTACATAAGTAAAAAGCGATACAAAAGTCCCGCTACCATTTTAATTGCGTGCCATCTTGGTTATGTGAAGTTTAGACCATTTTCACTTTAAGCACTGTGTTGTGTAATGAACCAATTATATATATATATATATATATATATATATATATATATATATATATATATATAGTAGTTCATTAACTTATATACTATACATATATATATATATATATATATATATATATATATATATATATATATAATAATGTGTTATGTAATGAACCAATTATATATATATATATATATATATATATATGCTCTCTCTGCTATATATATATATACTATAATATGACTAGTTACACAGGTCACCGACTTAATGATCAGTATTTACCTTACAGTACAGGAAATCAGAGTAAATATTGATCAAGATGATTGATCGGGATTTTATCAATATTATTTCCGATCTCCCAGTCGTAATAACCGACCAAATTAATTAAATTTTTATTTACTTTAGCGGGATATTTTTTTCGAAATTTCCCATGAACATTTTGCTTAATTAATTTTGTTTTTTTATCAAAATTACATATTAAGACAGCCTTTATATATAATATAACAGGTGACAAATGCAGTATTCATATTTTATTCTGCAGTGATTCTTCAAAATTAGGGAAAAGAGACTTTGTGTCGTCAATAATGCAAATGGTAGATTTACCCTCGTCTTATAAGGGAAATGACTTCAAGTGGTGAAGCTTCTTTTGCCTTCTATCATAATTTATCTTCTTCTTAAAACGTCTCACTTCCTGTGAATAATATTTCTACTGAAACGAGTGCCGTGTTACCATTTTTCTTTATTTTATATAAGCCGGTGAATAACAGTTTTAGAATATACATAGTAGTCCATCTAGTCTAATGCTTGCATTTTAAAATACTGGTAAATCCAATTTTATGACCAAACATCGGCCAAAGGGATGAAACAACAGGTTTTCAATCGCTCATAATCGTAAGGTATTTATTGTTCCGGACATTATAATATTAATAAAATTAAATTACTTCTTTATCCCATGAATATAATAATTAAAGTGTAGATGTTTATCATATAATGTTTTGTGCAAATATCAGAGAGTTGAAATAAAATAATACAATATTATATAGAAAATCGTTGCAGAGCTCGGATACGTCAAACCACTTCATTATACCCACTTGGAATAGGTCTGGTGATAAATCCACTTTGACAAAGAATTGAATTTATTGCGGTAACTGCTTTTTACCATATCAAGATATTGTAGGAAACGCTACTCTCAAGTAATTAAAAAAAATGTTATTAAGTTTGCAGATTAAACCTTCGATAAATGCTTTACAAAATAACAATGTAAAATATTAATAAATGATGTTATTTCCCCCCCCCTTTTTTGTACTTCTCAACAGTCAATCTGATTGGCCCGCGTGTTTGGTACCATTCTCTCATTGGAGGAATTCAAGCTTGAAAGACGCATAGGTAAATATTATATTATAATTTTGCGGTTTAACCAATCATAGCCATTTGTAGCATATCTCGCTTTCTGTCCAGTACAAATTTTGATATAAGATATATACCATAGATATAAACATTAGATATCGCATTGAATTAAATAAGTCGTGTAGCCCGTGTATTGTTGCACTCTCTCTGCTATTCGATAAAGACATAAGTGTGTCTCCCTCACTCAACACGTTTATAGTGACCACTGAGAGTGGTTGTGACAATAATATTTAAAACATGTTAAAGAAGTAGTGTTTGGTAAAAAGTGAGCCTAGATGTGTTTGAGTGTATGTTTGAGTCCATATGACATGTAGTAACAATGCATTTACCCATTTTACTGTGAAATATAACTGAAGATATGAAGAGACATGTTTACACTATAATGTTTGCCAGGTAACTCATGTTTTTGGCCACTTGATCCACTTGAACTAAACACTCATGCGATATATTATGTTTATATCTATGATTTTGACATAGATATAAACATAATAAAATTGCTCGTGTCGTGTTAGGAATATTCTATAATTTTGGCATTTTTACAAATTAAATTATGAAATACGATACCCGAGAGACATATTATATTATTTTTGTGAGGCGAAACTTCTGAATGTCTCAATTCATCATTGTTTTATTATTGTACCGTTGAGTAACTTTCCTCAATTGCATCGTAATAAAGTATTGAGACTGTTTCCAGCGAAATATACACCCTACTAAGTTTTTAATGAACACCAACTTCTGTCTTTCCATTGGAAAATATCATAATTAAAGCTTACTTTTATATTGCACTCGAAGATATTTTCATGAAAATCTGATTTTAATTAATGTTAAAAAATAATTGAGGGGTTGGATGTAATAAGGGCTAATTTTGTAAAACGCCCTTTTTCCATAAAATGACATTTGTAAAATCAAATAAAAAATACGCCCTTGTTTAACCCAAATCTTGTAAAAACTGACTGAATCCGACTGCAAAAAGTGACGATTTATTTTTTTGCATATTAAATTTTAAAACATTAAAAATATGGAAAAACAATGTTTTTGTTCTTTCGAAAAAGCTAAGCTATTTTTTCTTTATTTTTCAATAAAATATGGAATTCTATAAGGGCCCTCACACACATTCAGTTTAACTGTACGTGTGTAGGGGCCGCTAATGATAAATATCTACTATTTTTGGAAAAAAAAATATGTTTGTAAATAAAATACGCTTTGACATTTTGATTTACAGTAGAATTTTGATAATTAGAACAGTTAAAATATGTAAATTTCAATTTCCCCTCGGTTCGCCTTTTGGGGTTTCATGAATATTCATCGCAAATCTTGGACACTTTTTTTAATTGACAGGCAATTTCAATATAAAAAAATAAAGCAAAAAAAACACTTTCGAAACGAGCGTTTACATTAAAAATAAAATATTTCAATATTCCCTTTGATCGAGTTTCTTTCGGCACGTTTTAAAATGCAAACCCCAAGAGAATTCCGAGAAGACGTGACTGAAAATACGTACTCTGCTGTTAATTAATACTGAATGAAAGCGTTATTATTCGGTGATAAATGAATGGAGCTAATTCCAATAAGAGGGATTGTTCCCCTTCAAACAAAGGCATTAGATTACATTATTACATAAAATATACTACAGCCATCTCAAATTACAATATCTTCAATCAATTGTAACACGACAATGCCTTCCAAGATTAATCAAAACAATTCAGTGTGAGAAAAACAACCCGAAAAATCATATAATAAATAATTAAAAATAAAATTACAATTATATAATATAATATAATATATGATCGACTCAGTATTTACCTTACAATCCAGGAAATCCAATTGTTTCGAGATAATCAAATTGGGTTTTATTAATATTATTCCCCATCTCCCAGTTTTTATAACCAGGCAACTAAATAATACTAATATAATTTTTCAGTGTGACAAATCACGGTCGTTGCTAAGCCTAAGGTTTGGTTAAATTTTTGTCTGCAAACATTGTTTGAAAAAAAAACTTAATACCTTCAAGTTTATTATTATTTTACACTATATTCTGTTTGCCTATATTTAGGCGCACCACTTAATTTCGTAGCCGATAAAATAAATATTTATTTGTCGCTTTTGTAGAGCAAGTTTCACAATTTAAAATAAATATAAATAAACCAACTAAGTTATTCTATTATAATAAAGTTTGGAAAACCAATCAAACTAGTCTAGTGATGTGCTAAAATCAGACAAATAATATATATAATTGTCTAGGGTGTGTGTATGTATGTACGGGTCTTTCAACCATCAGTGTTACCAGATGGAAGAATAATATTTCATGTAATTATCTTCGTATTAAAAACAAATCAGAGCATTTAAAAGAATTAAATAATTTCAAAATATATTTTGATGTATTTAATTTTATAATGCATAATAATTTCAAATTTTTTTTACTTCGTTTTTAAAATCAAAAATTTCTTCTAATCGATAAAAAAACACTTTAAAGCAAAAATGTAATCACAACTCAAATATAACCGTTCTAAGAACATAAATAAACATTAACAAATTGAAAATTTCAATTAAAATTACCCTAGTATTATATATTTTTCTAATATCAATAAAATATATGTAAAAAACAGTTCTTAAGTGTCAAAATTGTCTGTATTTTTAAGACTTTATTGAACTGTTATGTTAGAACGAAATGTCCCATACTAACTTTTAAAATGTCAAAATTTGACAATTAAAATTTCAACAATATCGTGATGCACCTTTCAGGGTTGGCCCAATCCATTGCGACACTCAAATTGAAAAATTGCCTGAATATATTATAAAAAAATATATATGATAATCGCGCCCGATGTCCTTAATGTATTCTCCGGCTCGTAAACTACACGATGCAATATTGGAAACGGTATGCAATAATAAGAAGGTTGTTGAACATGAGGTATTCGTATTGAATTCCTTTAGGAGAAGTCATTAACGTTGACGTGACCGGAATAGACACGTAATGGCCGCCGGATAAGAAAAAATCACAAGACAAGATGGCGGGAAAAAAATGTACTCGCAAAATGGCGGCGATGCTTCCGAAGCGTGCGCTGAATATTTCGCGTACAACAAATAAATAAACTACTCTGCAAGCATATACAAATAAATAAATAAATTAGTCTTCAGATCATAAAAAATATACAATCTTATAATGAATGTGTCAAGTGGAAATATAATATACAATATGACACATATTTAAATTCTTACTATGTATGAATGCATTTTATTGGTGAATAAAGTATGTTTTGTAAGCGTTTTTAATATTATTATGATAATTTAAATATATACATTTATTGTATACGTTAATTATGGACAAAATTCCTCCTGCGTTTCATTCATTGAGAATAGTTTAAGGGAGGTTTAGAGTCGTATTCAGTTAACCATAGATTTAAACATTAGACATCGCATTGAATATAATGAAGTCCTGTCAATTTCGTGTAAACCCGTGTATTGTTGCACTCTTTTCTCCTATTCGATAAAGGCATAAGTTTGTCTCCCTCACTCAACACATTTCTAGTGACCACTGAGAGTGGTTGTGACAATACTTTGGCTATAATATTGTAAACATGTTAAAGAAGTAGTGTTTGGTAAAAAGTGAGGCTAGATATATTTGAGTGTATGTTTGAGTCCATATGACATGTAGTAACAATGCATTTACCCATTTTACTGTGAAATATAACTGAAGATATGAAGAGAGATGTTTACAGTATAATGTTTGCCAGGTAACTCATCTTTTTGGCCACTTGAACTAAACACGCATTTAGCCACTCATGCGATATCTTATATGTCTATCTATGTCAGTAACATGCATACATGATATCTGTCATTACTCTTACTCGAATAAATGATCTGTCAAAACAGATGATTTCACCAGTCACTGTCAACGTGACAGCTGGATTATTTGATTTTGACAGCTTGAATAATTGAATTTGATAGTGACAATCACGTAATCCAGCAAATCAAGTAATCCAGCTGTTAAACTGGCAGTGACAGCTGGAATTTACCATTATGACAGATGATTTACTCAACTAAGAGTAACATATATGCATTTTACTGAATACGACTGTTATTATTAACGTTTTTACATAGTTGCTATGCATTAATGCATTTTAATGAAGGAAAATTGTTAATATAGTGGAAATTACAAACTTGTTTCTTTAAATAAGTATACTATTTTTAATGTATTTACATTCTTTTTTTGTTCCTTCCTGAATTTGATTCCTTCAATTTTATGTATATAATAAATTTATTAATTTCACAGTTATAATATTAAAAAAAATCGGCCGTTGCTTCAAAGACACTCGAATTGTGTTTTTATTTAGTTTTTTTTTAAATACAAATGAAACTAAGGTTAAAAACATGCAAACATTTCCCATTAAAATGTGTTGATTAATACCACCATGTAAATTGTACATATTCAAGAGAGAGAAAACACTTTTTAACAAATTAAAAAATAATTTACTTAAATCCTTCGTTTCAATAAAATGCATTAATACATACCTTGGATGAATAATAAATACCTTAAAATTAAATTCCTTACCTTTAAAATAATCTTAATAATTTCAGTACTCGCGGTACAGTACAGTACAGTACTCGTACAATTATCAATTTACATATTATTATCAATATATATATATATATATATATATATATATATATATATATATATATATATATATATATATATATAACTCACATATATATATAAATATATATATATATATATATATATATATATATATATACTATATATATATTAAAACAAAATAACATTAGGTTGGATGTAAAAATTGTTATAAGATAGTGTCAGGTACACACATATTGGGATTAATTCTCGTTGTGTGCGGTCAAACCCCTTTAGGACAAGCCCTAAAGCCTTACATTCTTACTTAAACATATAAAATATATCTTCGGGTGACCCTCGGAGGCTTTGTGGGGTGGAAAACGTGTTCTGAACTGATTGGATACTTGCCCTTGTCCTACCAGATTAAACTTTGTAAAAACAATTTTATTCGTTCAATTCGGGTCGACGGGTTGTGTTTACTATCCTGTCCAGGCAGGTGAGGTTAATTACATAATAAGGACAAATAGAATTAGTAAAGATAGCCCCATTTGTCCAAGAAGGCCTCCTTAATCTGTGTCCGCTTTCATACCCACTTACATTTTTAACAAGGCTCTGCTAATTGAATTAAATTTATTATAC
>JAGTTH010004280.1:0-16908 GCA_022606485.1 Agraylea sexmaculata | reverse complement strand
TAAATACTGATTATTAAGTCGGTGACCTGTGTAACTAGTAATAGTTAAGATCACCGACAGACAATTAATTAACACGTTGTTGTGTATAAAAAACTATCTCTAAAATAAAAGAAGGTCATAGGGGGCGTAAATAAATAAATAAATATTAAGAAAATTATTTTATTTTTTATTTAAAATATAAGGTAAGTAAGTGTATTACCCCTGCAAGAAGGCCGTAGTATGAGCAGTGGGGTGACGATGCCGTAATTAAAAGTAAAAATGACACGAGAAGATTGCCTTGGGGTGTCATCTAAACACTGTCATCATCAGCATCAACATCATCGTCATTATCATCAACGTCGTACATACTTTATATTGCCATTTTATCATAATACCTCAATGCCACCAAAAAAAGATTTTTATGGTTCGGGAATTATTACTTTTGATCTTATTATTTTAAAATAATATGATAATATACTAAAGTCACGTAAAAGACCTGTTTGGTCTCAATTTGTCTTATGAGCTGGTTGATTTTTGCCCTTGTTTCAAATAATTATTATTATTTAAAAAAATATACTACCTATATTAAATATGTTAATAGCTTTACAGATACATGGATCATAAATATTGAGTGATATCAAAAATACTCTATATGTATAAGAATTGTTTTAAAAAATACTGAAACTTTGTGTATTTATTTGGCGGATTGAGTAATTTATACAAAATCGGTTAGTTAACAAAACTAGCTTCATATGGAGGAAATAAAAATTGTTTTATAATTAAATGGCAGAATATGCAGCCATGATTAATGGGAAAAGTCTCTTTCTAATTTTTCACTCATTTATTATTCACTGTTTATTAATTTTGTACATAAAATTTACTAGATTTGAGCAAAAAACATTAAAATAAAATCTTCTTATCTAATCCATTAATAAATTAAGTATACAAAATAAATTCTTATTACGAAAAATGCAAGTTAGTCTATAACTATCTCTCACATCTCACTCATATTTATTTATTATTATGGCTCATATTTATTGTATATGTGTTTTGTTCTATGTATTTAATATTTAGCCTTCAATTAATGTCACAAGTGCGTTTTCGTAATTTTTTCCCATTTATTTTAATGATTATTGCAATAAAATAAAAAAGATAATGAGCATCATGTTAAAATAAATATAGACCATGTCTGTGGACTTAACTTTATCCTCTATTGTATCAGAAAAATTATTGTAAATATTAATAAATAAATTGTAATGTATAAAAAATACTTAACACAAGTCCGGAAAAAAATGATTAAATTCTTATTTAGCAATTGAACGCAACTCCAGTTTATATAGGCTTTATAAAACAAACTATACAAAATGTTACATAAATATAAATGTGAATAAATATTATGCGTGATTTTAAAAAATGTGTAGTTTTAATTCTGCGTCTTTCTAATTTGAATCATTTCTTTTATCTTCCTTGTAAAATTAGGCAAAATTGACTTACTTTTTAAAGTCTGCAAACAAAGCGTGTGTAATTTCTATATAAGATTAATTTTGAATTTATTATTATGAAGCCTTCTATTGACTATTGTAAATTACGAATAATTTATAGTATTAAAAAATAAAGAATCTGTATATGTGGGTTAATAAAAATTTATTGTAATTTTACAAAATGTGTAGTTGTAATTCTGCGTCTTTAGAGTAGAATCAGTTTTTTTATCTTCCTTATAAAATTATAGCCCAGTCAAATTAGGAATAAAAAGGGCCAAACCTCGGAATTTCAGCTTAGAAGCTGTAATTATACAAATGTGTACAAACTAAATTAATTAGAAATTAATGAAAAATCATTAGCAATACATTTATATTATTTATTAGTTAATACATTATATCAAAATAACGATATTTTGCATTTATCTGATATATATTAATTCAATAATATCTACTTTTATCGTTCATCTCGTAGATTAGGGCAGAATTTAATGTATTTACTGGATATAATGTTCTTACAGTAATTTTTTAAATGAAAAATACCAGGAACTTGTAGGTTGTTGATATTTCTAATAGTTCAAGTGAAAAAAAAAACTGATAATTCAAAGATATTAGACATATATTTTTAATATCTATTTGTGTGGCACGAGGCCTGATGCTTCATTAAGGGCAGTACGGCCTCCCAACCCTATCTAACTCGAAAACGGTGGAATTTATCAAAAATGTTTCTTCACGAATCTTGTCAATAATTTAATGGTCTACAATATTTTATTAGATGTCAACATCATTGGAGCCTTAGAAATTGAGATAATCGTGAAAAACTGATTATTGTGACCTTTGACCTCGAATAACTTCCAAACCCGTCACATGATTTCATTCGATTTTTCAGACCACCCTTAGAATATCAAAATAAAGGTGTATGCTTCTTTATTACAGCTTCTTTGCTAAAATTCCGAGATAAAACCCTAATTTGACTGGGCTATTAGGCAAAATGTACTTACGCAGTCTGCAAAGAAAGCATGTGTAATTTTGAATATTTTTTTGTATTTATTATTGTGAAGGTATTGTAATTGACTATTGTAAATTATGAATAATTTATAGTATTAAATAATTAAAAATCCAATTGAATGCAATGTATAAAAAGGCGGATGAGTATTGTGAAGATATAGAAGACAGCAAAATTAGGAGGCAGTAGGTTTCTGTGATTGTACTACCAAGAATGGGTAGTTAGCACCTTCTTCTATCACCACCCAATCATCATCATCACCACCACCACCCCCTTGCTATATTACCACCCCATCGCGCTGCCCGATTCCCGTTTTACGCCCGAATGGTCCCCTTTTTACTGTGCCATTTTCAAAGGCCCGGCCCCTTTATTTAGCAAGTCTGATCTCAGGCGATATCGCCCTGATGATAATTAGTTGCAAGTATCTACTCTATTTTCTTCTTCCACTTTTTTTTAATCTCGACAAACAACTACAAACGAGGCCGACTCTAGCAAAATAAGCGGGAATATTTATTATCGTGATGCGATTTCGTTTGATTGCATCGTGAAAAGAGGTGTTAATGAAGTTTGACGTGTACGTGCGAAAGACACTTTTGGATAAAATAAACACCTTTCAATACACACCAAGGAAAACATGTATGTGGGTATTCTGTAAGATATTTCATATATTCAATTAATACACAATATATCATTCTCTTATTTTTATAAATTTTTATTTTAAAACACATTTTATTTCCAACCAAACGCACTCAATCATTATATGTTTATTTTTAACAGTAGTACATTAGCGTAGATTAAAAAATATATACCGTCATATATATAATAGTGTGATAAGAGTGTGTTAGTATTGGTGTTACACATATGCACCACACGCACACACTTATTACACTATTTTATTGAATACAAGCCGATATACCCAGTGTGAATGGAAATCTCCATAGATTGCGGGGTTTTGTTATAATAATTTGTGTGTAATTAAATATTTAAAATATGCATGATATTCTAATCTAGCGTGAAGGTGTTTTTTAGGCGTGTGAAATATTAAGGATTTAAAAATTAAATACCTTGATTATCAGGATATATATATATATATATATATATAATTCAGTATGAATATTTTTTATTAAGATATGAACGTACATACATAGCTATTGCAGTAATATTATCTAAAAAAAATCAAGTATTAAAATCTACTCTTTTTATAGCTGCCAAATAATATTTTAACATGTCTTAAATTACCCTCTTCTTAATATTCAAACCACTTTATTTTGACCAATCCGGATAATCGTTGTTCTACTGTAGTTACATTATTATTTTATTAAGTTTAAAAATAATAAATACGAGTCTGTGATAAATATCAGTATGGTTTTACTTTTAAGGTTTCGCAATTTATTGTCGTCATTTTGTATGAAGTCTCACAAGTGCTTAATCGCAATGACAATATTTATTTAGTAGTCATACTTTATATTAAAGATTGTTTCTATTTTAATACCGGGATGAAGCCATACAATCAAAGGATATAAATAGCTTGTTATACATTCGGCAATTGAATTATGAAAGATCAATATGAATTGAGAGGCATATGTCGACGAGGAGAATAACACTGATCGATAGACACCATAAACCCTCCACTAGGAATATATTATTAAAGTGATAGGATCATTCGGGAGATCCCCCTCGTGTTTTAATTTAACCAGATAACATCTAAAATAGGATGGCTTCCCTGTCGCTAATCTTGCCTGCGCCGCTATCGATTTATTTAAAGTAAATTATTTACGCTCGTTATTGTGTGAATATTGATGGCAAATGAATTGATTTGTATTTCCGACGCTTGATTCGAAGTGTTTGGCAGTCCAGAAGGGTGAGCATGAAGCAAATACTATATATTATTAGAACCCCGGGGACTTAAGGGAAGGATCACCCTCTATTCTATTAGCACTCCATCGATAGAGACGACTTACTGACGAATAATCCATAATTATGCCATACTAATATCACCCTGCACTGCTGATTGCCTGCTCACCGATTATATTATCAATATACCATTACATTTCATTTAATAAAATAATCCAAATCAAACAAGTTTAACTTAAAATGATATCAAACTTGGGTCCTGGGAAGTAACTGAATCAAAATGAAAACAGTGGAAGAGTTTATCACAGACTTCAGCAAATAAACACCATAACAAAATGGTTAACTTCTCCACTAACTCCTTGATACAAAATGTAAAAAAATCAAATATGTTTAAAATAAGCGAACCTTTAAATTACAACAAGTTTAAGGGACATTTCACAAAAAAATCCTTAACACAAACACATTTGATTTTGCCTGTCTCCAAAGTCCTTATTGATTTTACTATATTTGTGTTACACATTTTTTTTATTCATATAGTATTAAGTTTTTGTTTTTATATTTCTATATTTTATTTAATTATTATGTATTATATATATTAAAGTAGTTTTCCATAAATTATGTGATGACTTATTCATTGTTTTAATTACCAATTGATTGTACTCTGTATTAAAATAAGTAAAAGACTTAATCTACAAACTTAATATTGCAACATCTATCTAATCATAATGTATCAAAACATTGTATGTAAATTATATTTAATAATGAAATTGTACAATAAAAATTTCATTTAATATCCATGAATTTACAATAAATACTTAATATTATAACGCAGCAAGAAGTTTTTTTTACTGTGGTTTGGTATAGTGACTATGTGGCTACATTAATAATATATTTTATTTTAAATTAAATAAAAGAATATTCATTAAATCTTGCAGTAAATGTTAAAAAAAAGTTCACTTGTTATGAATTATGTATGGAGCAAATCTACTTTTTGAATTGAGCGACTAAGTTTTATAATAAGCAATGATGAATAATAAAAAATTAAAATATAGTTTCCTATTAAATAATTCAATAATTGAAAGTATTTGTCTGTTTTATTTTAATCATAGTTTTCATGCATTTTATAAATATTCAGAAAAATAAAGAAACCCGAATCGAAATTTCTCTTAAAATCACAATAACAGAAATAATAAATTATATTTTAAATTAAACAGGGTTTTCAACACATATTTGCCAGCTATTATTATATCAAAAAATCAATCTTTTTATCACATGATTTTACACTTGTAATTAAAATGATATAATATTTGTAATATTATCATACTACTTAGATAGAGCAATTTTTATGGAGTTGACTAGGATATTTTTTTACTAATTACATATTTGAAATTTCTTGAATTTATTGATTATATTATACTTTTCACCTTTTTATCTATATTTATATAACTTTTTTATATATTGTTACCGTATAATAAAAATTTGGTAAATGAGGCATTAAAAATACATTAAAAAAAAAACAGTTTTATAGTTAAAACCAACTATTTGCTAAGATTAAAGCATCTTGTCTTGGCTGAATTATTTTAAAGCAGATTTTCACATTCATTTCAAATAAGAGTATTTAATATGCAGATCTATGAAAATAAGCTTTTGGGCAATTAAACCATTGATAAAAAATACGTTCCATACAATTAATTTTAGTATATTCTTTTAGTCTTGTTGTTCATAGCCACAGGTATATAGATTTTTTCTATTGTGTTAAAATGTCATTCATAAGAGCTTCTGTTTACATCTCGCGATCTTTTTCTGTAACCTTATATCACTAATCGATTCCCAAGATAATATAAAATCCGATACAATATGTATTTCACACGACATTACACACAACGAAACCATCACAAGTAATACGATATGGAAGAGGAAATCAAAGACAAGACGGCCGAACAATCGGCGGTGTGTGGGAAATGAGTATTAAATATAAAAAAAATCTCTGGCTGGATCTGATAAGGAGTGATTCCCATAGTAAAAAGGATGAATGGTTGGAACTTTCCCGTATAAACACGTGTTCAATGCCCATGTGGTGCACAAAAAACACACAAAGGACAAACCAGAGTAACCCAACACTCTTGCGGCTTCGGCGAACATTTTATTTATACGATCACAGCCTCAAATTAACGATGATAATCGATGGAGGATGAGATTACTCGGTTAAATAGATCTAACCCTTGTATTTATTAAAATATTAAAGAGTTAAAATATGGATGTATTCAAGGAAGAGAAACAGTAGTAGTATAGAAATGTATATAAAGGGAAAATGAGTGTGGACTACGAGATATATCGTGGCCACACTACCACATACAGTACTTCAACAAAGTCAATAATATATTTTATAAAAAATATCCAATATGAATTAATTCTGATAAAGGAATCATACAATCAATACACAAACTTTTTTTACGATTAAAAAAATTCACAGAAATACAGATAATCAGACAGACAATTTACAACAAAACTCAATTCTCAGTAAAATTAGACACATATTTTCAATATCATCCAGAAAATTCGTATCAAGAACATCGATCGTGATTTTATTAATATTTTTTTCCCGTAAATACTAAAGGATTCTGCAGGATTCCAATCCATAAACATGACATTACAAATCCCTTTCAAGTAAAAAAAATATTTGATCGTTTATTACGACTGGGGAAACCGGGAATAATATTAATAACATCCCGATCGATCGTCTTGATCCAGGTTTAATCTTATTTCCTGTATTGTAAGGTAAATACTGATTATTAAGTCGATGACCTGTGTAACTAGTAATAGTTAAGATCACAGACAGACAATTAATTAACACGTTGTTGTGTCTAAAAAAACCATCTCAAAAAGCCCCATAATTAATAATATAATTATTAAATCAGCTTAACCGAAGGACACAATAAATAATTTGCATATAAATGCTCACAAGAGCTTTTTTTACAGACAAGACAACAATATTAACAATAAAAAAGGTTTAAAACAAGTATATGAAAATAAATTATAATATTGTTTAAAAAATGAAGTAAGCCGTAGGAAGCAATAATTAAAATAAGGTCACTTTGATGTAATATTTTTAAAACTACGATATATCATTTTTTCAAAACAAAGGGTTTATCTACAAAAGTTTTTTCTAAAACACTAAACAAATGTAATATTCCACATAAAATCTTCGAACGATGACTCATAAAATGTATTGATTTTTATAAATATAATATTGTTTGCCATAAGCCATTATAATTTTATGATCTTTATCGTATTGCGTGTCCTTTGTGTTGACAGATTCTAATATTACTAATATGTCTACTCCCTAAATATTAAAAGACACTTTTAAGCGTGTATTGTTCCTAATCTCTTTGTCCGATTTTAATGGTCATATGAAAATAATAATATTATAATGAGCATACACTTTCTTGGACACCTGTATATTGAAGTATCTCACCTGGTCTCCGTTGAAGCAGTACAGAACAGTATAGTAAAGTACAGTAATATATAAGCAGTGGTATTCATATTGAAATGAGTCGTTCCACTTTATGGATTGCGTATTATTCTACAGCCTCCCCCTTTGCCTGCCTATTTACATACACATATATTATCTTCTTCATACTTTGCTTAAGAAATACGCACTATTTTTACATCTTCAATCTGTTTTATTACATACATACATACAGGTGAACTTTATCACCATTGGAAATACAATACGATCAACTATTGCAATAGGGAATTATATCAATAAGAATCTCCGTTTATTATTTAATTTTTGTACGGAATTCGATTCGATTTAAAAGAACAAGAAGCGAATTGTATGCGTTGACACGTGTCTTTTAAGATGATTTGTCACGCACGTGTTCTTGTGCACAACAAACACCTATAAGAATATCTATAAAATTATTGTCATCAAAGAATATAATATATTTTATGGTTATTTTGTTTTGGAAATGTATTTTATAAAGCGAGAAAAATAAACATAGTATGAATATATATTTTTTAATAAAATTGACAATTTCTGGTTTACCAATAATTTCTTGAGAAAAAACATTAAAAGTGAAGTTTTATTTACATGTCTTTAATCTAATTTATTAAAATGAATAGTAATTATTGCTTAAATTAAAGTGTTTTTAAATCAATCCTTGTCATCTTCTAGGCAAGTTTAGTCCTTAGGCCAATAGATAAATTATCATACATGTAGTTTTTTTTTATAAAGCCAGGTTTTTGTAAGTGAATTTCTATATATATATATATATATATATATATATATATATATATATATATATATATATGTGTGTGTGTGTGTGTGTGTGTGTGTGTGAATATATTCATACGTCTGGAGGAGATTTTTGAGAAGGTTTTAACAAATTTCAAATTGTTTTTTAGACACTGTTAATTAATTGTCTGTATTGGAGCATTGTAACGATTGATTTATATGATTTTTGTTAATTGTGGGTATTACTTTCTTAACTTACTAGTTACACAGGTCACCTTCTACATAATAACCGCCTCAATATTTACCTTACAATCCAAAAAATCAAAGTTAACCTGGATAAAGACGATCGATCGGGATTTTATTAATTTTATTTCCGATCTTCGTATTATTTGTATTTTCCGACTTGAGCGGGATTTAAATCCATGATATTTGTAGCCCCTGGTGACGTTGGAAGTAGCTTTTTTGTCTTTAATAGAGTAGGCTTTTTAAAACTGGTTTTTTTAACCAATTAATATATTGGACGAATCTTATATAAGATAACACAAAGAAGCCTTCACTGATTGATGATGATGATGGTGATCTTAACTATTACTAGTTACACAGGTCACCGACTTAATAAACAGTATTTACCTTACAATACAGGAAATCAGAGTATACCTGGATCGAGACGATCAATCGGGATTTTATTAATACTACTCCCGATCTCTCAGTCGTAATAACCGATCAGATATTGTAATGTCATGATCAGATATTGAATCCTGAATTGCTCTGTTATAGGTTTTGTTGTAAATAGTCTGTCTGATGCGCTTTAGTGTTTATTAGTGGACAGATCTTGAGTAATAGTAAGAGGCAGTATTGGAACAGTATGACAAATATGCTCAGAGATATAGGACCTTCATATATCCGGCTATTTCAAAGGACTGCTTGGTCTGTGTCCACTGAGCTTTAACTATAGTCACAACCAAAGCTAATCAACCTCACTGATGGATACCTGGAGACATATAACATCCTACACTGACCTGCCGTAGTACATCACCCTGGAAAACATACATAATTCAATACACTGCTCTATGTTCATATATTTGAGACCTCATATAATAGTGTATTTCCTCTCTCAGAAATGTAATAATTGCACTTGATTATATTTGCGAAGGCATTTCAAAATTGACCATGCGTGATTCAAAGATATTAGACGTCTACGGTCTGAATCTCAACCCATTTTAACCAAATTTATATTATTAATCAATCAATTTGTTAACTAAACTCTCAAAAAACAGAGAACACGTTCATCTTTGGAATCATCACCATCATTAACATCAAAAATGAGATGAATTAACGATATATTTATATTAAAAAATCACATCTTATATTTGATAATAAAAATCCTTTCAGGAATTATCGAGTACTTCATAAAAAGTATTTTTTTTTTAGATAAATTAAATTGAACACTATTTTTAATGACAAAGGAAACTTGCTATGTGTAGGTACCTATAAATGATTTGCCTATTAAATATTTTAATTAAAAAAACTACAACTGATACTAAATATCATGAAATACACACGATTTTCCAACCATTCTTAGGAGATTTTTTTTTTAGATTAATTAAATAAAACACTATTTTTTAAATGACAAAGGAAACTTGCTATATGTATATATAAGTGATTTTCCCGTATAAGATCTTAATTTTAAAAAATAATAATAAATATCACGAAATACACAAGATTTTCAAACATTTGTAAAATAATTTTTTAGATTGAATCAATTTATTAAAAAAACATATCTATAAAGAAGAACATGATTACCTCAATATCACTCAATTACCGATGATATGTTAGTTTTTTCTAAAGGCAATTTTTTATGTGGAAAATAATCGCATGGGTGACCGATGACGTTAGTTAGGTTAAGACTGCATATTTGAAAATTTTATTTTTAATTCATCTAAATCCATATTAATGATTTTTTATAAAATGAAGACATAAGCTATATGCCTTTTACGTAATATGGTTAGTAAATCAAATAAATAATAGTGCGACAGCTGGTAAAATATATAAGATAGACATTTATTATAAGATGGTAGGACAATTTATGAGTCCTTACTAGCGTGACTCACTCTTGATGGTCCATTTTAAAAGAGTATTTCAATATAAACAGGTTTCAATTCAAAGAACGCGTGTATCTAAAGCCCTTTGTCTGCTTTATTCAAAAGATTTGCCGACCAATAAGATAAATGAATTATTATAGTCATATTTATGCGACTTCACTTTATTGCATTTTGAGATATTCAATGCTTGGGAAATTCACCCTTGATTTTAAAATATGCCTAATATACCATAATATTTCCCTTTTCCGGATCATCAGTGTGTTGAGATTTTATAGCGTGTAAAATTTATGGAAATTCGAAGCCTCCCACAAGAAAAAAACTTTGGGTCGGGGTGACGATTTAATGTCGTTTATCGCTTTATTATGCCACCACATTTATACTCCATTAAATAAATAATAGGAGTTACTTGAATTTTTTATTAAAAAACTGTATAGAAATCCTCTAGTTAATATATTTTTTTAATTAGGCATCTTTTCTTAATGTATTATTTAATTCAATCACGATAATAACGGCTATATCCTCTAATCAATAAATATTTTATTGTGTACAGTGAAAAATTAAAATAACCAAATTGATGTATAATATCATGTCAATATAAAAAAAATATACTTTCTTGTAAAAAGTACTCTAAACAACGAGAAAAATCAAAATATGTAATTTCTTTGTAGGTACTAGGTGTGAAAAAAAGAGATATCATAAAACGTTAGTGATTTTTTTTTAATTCAACTGTATTTAATGAACGACACACCTCTTTGTTATTTTTTTTATATCATCAAAAATGTATCAGCAAATATTATAGTAAATTGTTAGAAATATTGGTAATGTCAAAAAATTATCGATGGGTTGGTGAACACTTGTTGTCACCTTATTTCCAAATTGAGGTAATTTTATAGATCTATAAGTTATAATTATATTAAATATGTTTTGGAAAAATATAATACATTCCAAAAATACAAATATGTATGTACAGATGATTTTTTCTCGAAATTGTTTAGACATCCATCCACTAACCAATTAATATAATCAATAATGAATAAATATTTGAGAATTTATTCACAAGGATGCATTTAGAAAGTCTTTTGCTAACAACAACGTTATTTTTAATTTCATATATATTATTTAATAGGTAAAAAAAATTGCAAAGAATAGAGGCGATTTAGGAAGATCGATAACAAAATATATACGAAATGGTCTATTTTAAAGCGAAACCCGGCGAAAATATTAATTGTATTATAAAATTGTGTAAGAGAAAAATGTAAAAATATTAATTTTCTACAGAAAAATGCTAAAACAACATATTTTTACAAATGACTTCGTGATAAGCAAAGGAGTTTTTATTCATATCATACAAATTAAATATTACGCATGTTGCGCCGATAGTTGATTAATTAATTAAAAGTATTACTATGCTAATGAAATATATTTTAGAGAGAGGTAATTAAGGTACAGGGGATGCAGATGAAGACGAGGCGTATACCTTTGTGCTTTCGGCTTTATTCATATCACCGTGTCTGGTTTTCACGTACTCTCACTTTAAAAAATCAACAGATAAATAAAACGAAGCCGGACGAGGCTTTATTTTATTTTAAGTCTGGGTAAGGAGTCTCTCTTTCATAGAGGCATTCGAGCGCGAACAAAAAAGTCACCTTTTCAGGCTGAAAAAGTCCGTTTCTGTAAAGGCCTCGTAAGTGGCCCGCTGAAATAAAGGGGAGAGAGAGAAAACTCACCCTGCATCTACAACAACCTTTCAGACTAACCTCGGACATGGATGACCACCATGAAGACAAGCCTTAAGGCCATACATTAAATTATTTTTATATTATTACAAAAATATATACGACGTGGACCATGAAGAATCAAATGAGTAATCAAATCAATCAAACAGAGTGAACGCAGAAAAACGCACATCTTCTTTAAAATCATCATTTTATAACATCAAAATGGAAAGCAATTTACGCAAAATTTATAAAGAAATATTACAACTTAGACTTAAGAGAATCCCCCATTAACAATAAATGAATAAAATATACTAATCTCGATTTGCAAAGCATTTGATTATGAGCCCCTCAATTGATGATACATTTAAAAATCTTTTTACAAACAATGTAAAGAAAATAGGAAAAAAACGTTGGTATAACAGTACATGTATATATATATAAAATATTAAGTAACACATGTATGTAGACTGATTATTATTAAAAATTTAGATTATCATATAATCTTTTTGAAATAAATTGAACCAATCAGAGATCTTACACATTTTAACATTATTCTAATATAATACATTTTAATATATGGAATTTTAAAATGAGTAAGAAATACAAAAGCATACATATTATTTGTTTATTTAAAATTGATTTATATGTCGATTTCTCTATTTAATGAGCAAATACACCTAATTAAAGCCTAATTTACCTAATTAAAAACCTTACCTCTTTCAGATCAAAAACCTTAGTTTAAACAAGTATAAAATAATAAATTCAGCATATCTGTGGTAAAAATCTTTTCTAAAACAGGTATTTTAAATTTATCGATCTTAAGAATAAATGTTTATAAGATATTATAAACATTTATTCTTAAGATATTATTAATATTTCATCCAGCTATTAATACACAAAAAAAAAATTGATTATATTTATGTCTTTAACAAACAATGGAGAGTCTATGGTATAATATGTTATCTTTTATATGATGAGGTATTATTTGGAAACAGGTAATAATCCATAATAGAATATCTAATAACGATGATGTTTTTATACATACTGATAGAGAATTTCGGGTTTATTTACAAATGTCTGCCATCACGATTTGGAAAATATAGTAAAAATCCCTATAGATCTGTTAATAACAAGTAGTCACATTAAAAAAAACCTTATGAAAGTAATTATATTAATATACCAATCGGATAAATAATAAGCCAATTCCATTATATATTAATTATATTAATAACTGTATAATAATTAATTGTTTATGTTGGTAGTTGTTGGTCCTGGCTGGTGGCCATCTTCACCTCATTGAATCAGAGTCACGTTCCAAGTACGGCTTCTTGTTTTTGAAACTACAACTGGATCTTGGCCAGCTTTGCAAATGTCTATGTCCTTTATATTTATATACACAATACTAGATCACCATACAAATATATTATTAAAAGCAATATTTCATTTAAAGCTATTAATGATAGCGGAAACGTCAGCGCTTATAGTAGGAAGCATAATACTACTTGCATGAAAGATCGATTAATGTGTGACGCAAGAAAGGATAGAAATAATAGAGAATATATTTATTAACAAGAGAATCATACTAAATAACTATTTTGCTATATTATGAATATATTTTACGTTAAATAAAATAATCAAAAACAAATAAAACTTTAAAAAAACGCATCCGCCGTTTACATGTTATGTATGCATCCAATGTATTTATTAAAATTTTAGCTTATTTATATGAGCAAATTATGATACTGCATTTATTTTTTTATTCTAACATATCAATTTCGATAATAACACATTTTAAAAATATTAAATATTACTTTTTTATCATTTATATGTTTAAAAAAAAAAATTAAAAAAAGTTTTTAGAAATGAATGCGTTCCGAAATCGCCTTTTCATTCAAAAGAAAAACGATTATTTATTGCAATAAAAAAGGGGCACTTGTATCAATATCATAATATTTTAACCCAAACAATATATTTTTTTAAATGCCACTTGAATTTAAACAATAATTAATTTAATCAGTTATTGCGACAGGGATATAACAATATTAATAAATTGCCTCGAAGCATTCCTTCAATTTCAAAGTGAATACTGATATGATAATCAAGTTGAAAATAAATTAACTGCCAACCTTTCAAATCATCGATAGAACAACATGTAGTTACAATAAAAATAAATATCTAATAGCTGAAGTTAAGACTTATATGTAATATACTAGGGTAATTTTAATTGAAATTTTCAATTTGTTAATTATTTTTTTTACGTTCTGCTTGATTTTTTAATAGGACGATAATAAATTGTTTATTTTACCATTCAGAAGATGTTTGAATTTTTAAAGTGAATTATAAATAAAATAATTGATTACGGTTTTCATATGATGACAACACAATATTTAAAAGGCTCCCGATAAATACTGTTTTTTGAGAATTGTCATTTATTATCTCTAAAATACCCGTTTCCAGCTTTTAGATATGTATTAATTGTAATAAAACAATTATATAAAATATTATTCTTCTATCTGGTAACACTGATGGTTGAGGGATGCGTACAGATAACATACACATACCTTAGACAATTATATATAGTATTGATTTTGACCGATCCTTATATTTAATTAAATATATTAATCCGAAATCCCACAGTCATATTTCATATATAAAATAAATATATGATTGAATGGAACGTGTTAGGAAGAGCCGTTCCAGTGTATGGAGGTTCAAGTATTTATTGTGAGCAATTAGGCAATGGTCCATAAGTGGTCTTCTACTTTGCTTTAGACCCAAGTCCAAGTTTACGAGTGATCTTTCAGTGGATCTCGCTCTTTTGTGGCCACTCATCCCAGAATATATTAATAATACCCAGTGTAAGGTATCTTCAGGTAATACACCAGAAATTAAACCGTCCTGATGGCTCAACAAGCACCACTGAATTTCAAATGGATGGAACACTTCAAATACAAGGGAGAGATAAAAAAAAACATCTTCATGTTTAATAAAAGCTACTCGAAGATATTTTCAAAACAAAATAGGTGCTCATATGTACGACCTCAAAAATACACTATTTTATAATAAAAGGAATGAAGAACGGACTTCATTAACTTCGATTATAATGAACTTAGATAAGTCAAAGTTATTTCCACCTTTAGGTACTATTTGTTTCTATTACATTACACTTATTCAATGTGTTTCCTCACTGAATAAGTGTGGTCTAATCGTAGTTATCGTATGGAGTCAGTTTCTATAATACAAGTCACGCCCAAATATTTTTTTATACTTGGACTTTGAATATGATAAAAAATAAAATTGAATCTTAATTTTAAAGACTTATCTATTACATTTGGCTAATAATAATAAGCCACTTTTAGTCCACATTTAATCAAAATAAATATATTAGTAGCTTAGACGATCCCCAAGCTCTAAAATTATTAAATTTAAATACTTCTTCTTAATATATTCTCAATAAGTCCAGCCTCTATTTTAACAAACTTATTATTTATTTTGTATTGTTTTTTTTGACATTTTATATAGTTAGTGTAACACTTTTTCAATAATATTTTTTTCAATTCTTGTTTCGATATCAGAAGCGCCTGGCAGTCCTTAAACCCCTTTTTAAAAATATTTGACAATATACTTATAAATGTAGAAGGAAAAAATGCCATGAAGGATTTTTCCTCATTTTATTTTAGTATTTTTTATTTATTTATTTGCATATAAACTTATCATAAGAGCTTATTTTTACAGACAAGATAATAGTAATAATAAAATAAAAATGTATGTAGAGAATGTAAAATGTAGAAAACAATCAATTATATGTAACTATATAAATTCGCTTCATAATTCTTATAAATTCGTTAATCATTCTAATGAACTGTAAATTAACAAAATATTTCAAATCAATGCAAGGAGTTATTTTTTGTGATATTATTATAGAAAAGCATTAAGCTTGCAATGTGTTTATTTAGTTATACTTTATTATGTCGGGAATATTTTGTAGACATGTTCGGTAAACATGAAAAAAAAAAAATCTCCCATTGAAAAAGTAGTTTCGGGCGAATGGTTTTCGAAGAACGTCCAATCGATTAGTGTAGATATTAGAGTGGAGTATTTCTTGGAAAACAGGTATATTATGGATAATAGAGTAGTTGGAAGAGAACAAACAGGTTGTCAAAAGCAGCAGAGTCTGTGCTAATTTGCTCACATATTATATACCAAGTGGTCCAAGTAAAAGGGGTTGCTTGCTTATACAAAAATAGCGTACAACCCTTTCAGACCACCACCATACGTATTTCACCTCTCATTAGCCACCCCCTAATATCACTTCCTACACTACATTTCTACACATATTAACTAAAATTACTAGACCATAGTATATATGAATAATTAAATATAAGAAGTATTATATACAATTTAACATTTCATAAAAACTTATTACTCTCACAATGATTTTATATGTTTTATAATTTTCTTAAATATTGACAAATTTCCATCATTGTCCAACCGCATTATGTTTTTCCTGTAATGGCAAGACGATATATATATA
>JAGTTH010004277.1:0-21232 GCA_022606485.1 Agraylea sexmaculata | reverse complement strand
GACTCTAATTATTATACAACGTGAAACTTTGTTAATTGTCAAATAGAAGTAATGTTTTGTGCATTCTAAATTGTGTAATTGAATGTTTCGGGAACAAAGAGCTGGTTTCCAGGTGTCAACCTTGCAGAGAGAGTTTTGTCAGTATGGAAACTATTACTCATAGAATAGTGGTCTGGCAATCAAAAGCCATGACTGCAACTACAACTTTCCAAATTAACTGTTAAAAGCTGAGCTAAAGTCAAACTATCGCCTAGAGTTTACCTCGCATCTGTTCTGTCATATAAAATGTATTAATCTGCTTTAAGTATTATCGAACCATAGCCTTAAGTATTATGCATTCTTAGTTCATCGATTTTTTATTTAATTACTTTCACTTCAAAACACAGCAATTATTTATTTCAGTTAAAAATATACATATTTTTAAATACTAAAGAATTGAGGGGTGTAAAATAAAAAAAATCCCAATTCCAGTTGAAAATTTCAGGGCAAAAAATCTTAAATATTCTTTGGAATCATCATTTCATAACATCCAAATGGGGGATAATTTTTTTAATCAATTATTTTAACGCTTTTTACGGCATTAACTTAAAAAATCAATTTTATAATAATAAAAAGAGAACAACATAATAATAAATTATAACTAATGTAATATTGGTTGACAAAATTAGATATATAAAAAATTCGAAAAGATAATAATTTATACAATATTTATACAGGGTAGGCTTTAAATTACTGAGAATATATTAGAAGGTGGTAAGGTGTTGCAAAACTAGGGGGAAAAAATGTAAAATATTAAAAAATAATTGCTTAATTACGACAGTCACTACTGGGTACTTAACAGAAACAAAATGGCGGCCTAAACTCGAAATTAAAAATAATTTAAAAAATCACTTATTTTAGCGAAAGCCTGCCACCTCTAAAAATTTTCTCAATTAGTTCCAGTCCATCCTGTATAATATAAATAATGGTGTATAATTAACACATAGTCTACAAGATTTTTGGATGAAAATTGAGTATTTATTAACCCTTATCTATTAAAAGTTTGCCTCATTAAAAAAAAAAAACTAAAAAATTAGCTAACTGAGAGTGTGATCAATACACAACTTGTTTTTAATTTAAACTTAACTCTTTTTCTCTATTAAAAATATACTAAAACGGGCCTATGCATTTTTGTAGATTTTTTTATAAACAATAAAATAATTTATTATGACAGCTTGAGAATCTTCAGTTTTAATTATGAGTGAATATATGTTGACATTAGAGAAAAACACAAACAAAAATGAGCTCACTTTATGATGTCATCGCATTAGTTCAAGTACAAGCTCAAGTTCAATTTCGAATCCGTCAACAAGGTATTGTTTACTTTGTAATGTGCATAGTGCATTTTGGTTGAAATTACGCTGTCACGTACTTTGATTACAAATTCAAATCAGGCGGTCAATCACCTAATAATTAAATGCACAAGATTCTCAAACTCTTTAAAATAGTAATTAAAAATTGAAAAGTTTAACTAGCCGACTTGGACCATTAATGAAGATGTGGTTGTGTTACATTTAATGTAGCATTCCTTACATTTAATTATTTTAAGTTTAATAAAAGACATGTTGTATATATAGATTTTACAGTAGTTGAATGAGAATTAAATTGTGGAAAATGTCAAATGTTGTGTGTAATTTGAAGAAGGAGTTCCGGGAAGACAACTTGATTGATGACATGTCACGAAGTATAATATGTAAGAATATTTATCAGTATAATATTTCATGGTGGGATTTTAATAAATTCACAATCGTATCTAAAAATAGATATAATAATTTTCGGGTAATCATATTTCATGTGCGCTACAAAATTTATAATAATCTGCCTTGCTCAAAGTAATATGCTTTGAAGTTTTTTTTTTCTATATTTATCATGACTTATAAAATACTGGATATATTTGAATGAATTAGGATATCTTATAATCGAATAGAAACTATAATAATGAGATTCAGCCGCTGGATAAAGACATTATGATTTCAAAACGGAAGAAAGAAAGTTTAGCTATAAAACACACATTTCTTCCAAGGCTTAGTTACATTTTGGGGAAGTTTTTATATGAACAGTCCAAGAAAGTCTTAAAGAGTCAATACTAGAAATCTCATAGTTAAAATAATTGAATTTCGAAATGAAGAAAATTATATCACTATTACTATTTATACAGGTCACCGAGTTAATAATCAGTATTTACCTGACAATAAAGGAAATCAGAGAAAACCTGGATCAAGACGATCGATCGGGATTTTATAAATATTATTCTCGATCTCCCATATGCGATCAAATTATTATTTTTTGACTTGAGCGGGATTTGAACCTATGCCCACAGTATTTGTAGCCATAAGGGGATAACCCTGGTTATTATGACTCACGGTGAAATCTTATTATTTAGTTTAAAAGTAAAAAAAATACAGTATATATTTACCTTAAAACCCAGAAAATCAGAGTAAACCTGGATCAAAAATGTCGATTAAGGTTTTATTAATTTTAACTTGGAGTTATTATTTATAATTAAATTATTTTCAGTTTTTTAAGAGGCGTTTAAGGAAAATTATTTAAAAAAATAAAAAAATTATAAAGTGTTTTCTGAAAATTTTATTGTGTCTTTCTTCTATATAAATCAAGTTTTAGTCACTTGAAATTATTTAAACCATGCAAATTTCGATAAGCTAAGAAAGTTTAGGTTAGTAATTTTTAATAACCTTACCTGAAATTATGGAAAATTAAATTTATATTTGATTGCTACTATTACACAATACACACACGGCAGTCACTAATGAGTACTTTACAGAAACAGCCTATTCCGAGATGCCTGCTCTAACTCAATTCCAAAAGCAATAATTGATAATTAAAAAAATCATCTATTTTTGCTAGACCCTAAAATTCTCAGTTATTTCAAGTCCTCCCTGTATAATAATTGAATGTTTATTAATCCTTGTACCAATTTCCATGATCAAATAATTATAATTCAAAATGTTGATACGCATGGTGTGTATAAAATCCTATTTGAATGATAATAATGATGAAAAATTACCATCCCTTATGCGAGAAACAATTTTTATAAAAAATTGTGCCGCCCCGTTTACGATGCGATTTCGTTATATAAAAGTTCCGCAGTGTCATAAATTTAAAGAAGGCGATAGTAAAAGGGAAGCAGAGTAATTACAACGATATTTTTTGAGTGGATAAAATGAAACAAGCAGTCAAATCGGATGGAATTTACTGAAAGGTCGATGTGACAAGGGTCGCCATCTTCCACCCTTGAAAATGTCAACAAACTTATACATCTACAATTTTTCCAATCTAAATATATTTGAGGGAGTGTGTGTATATTTGGGATATAATTTTCACCCTGAAAGCCTCCGAATCTAAGAATATCCGCCCTCGCTCAAGCACCCTAATATTTATATCCACGAATAACGAGATCATTTACTAAAAGGATATTCAAATAGGCTCTTTTTTAATAATTTATTAACGATGAATAAATAAAAAATCGAGTAATCACATGCATAATTTGGATAGAGGATTTTTCAAAATGTTTATATACTAGTACATAATGTTTAAAAAACTTTTTTTCAGTCATCATTTTTTTCAAAACATCCCTTCTTCTAGATCTTTTAGAACGCAATATATTTTAATTCAATTTACAGTAAAACAATAAATAATTATTTGAAGCAAAACGAACCTATCAGAAACTTTGTATATTAATTATTAGGTATTAGTCTATAGGTTTTTCACATTGTATACTTGAGTTGTATAAAATAAATCTTTTTTGTTCACTTTTATCGAAATAAAAAGCTCATCGTCAGGCGAAAATTATTTATTAAAATGCAACTAAATACCTAATATTTTTTTAAAAACACAGCAATGAAGAATTAATTATAATTGATATTATTAGATATTTTTTGATTATCAGGTGAGTCCATAAATTAGTTTATCACGAAGAAAAAAATATAATAGTGTTTCATTTACGTATCTTAAAAATTCACGCGTGCGTAGAAAATTAATAAGACATATTTCTTGTGAAAAAGGGGTGAAATTAAATAGCCCGTTTATTTTTTCAGGATTTGAACTTATTACATCAGTATTAGGGTCCATAATTATCGTCGACTTATTAATAAAAAAGTGTAGTTCAATATTGTATATAATATAATTTCTAAAGGTGTAGACTTTAAAGGATTTTTCAAGTGAGAATGTTGTAATTGTCATTTACGCTGGTTTATTTACTGTCAATTTATCTCAATATAATCCATTAAGGTGGGGAATAAAAACGGTCTCATCTTGGCGCAGTCTCGAATCAAGGTGTAAAGAAGCCAGAGGTCGTAAAGGTGGGATCGTAATCACCGGTAAAGCCTATATTCCCTAGGGACCCAAAACCCTACAAGCAATCGGCCATAATTCCACTCTGGAGCATTCAGCCTAGAAAAGTCATAACCCCTTTACAACTTGGCCTACAATTTGGAAAAACCTTTGCACCTGAATTTCGACCTTTTTCATTTACAAAAAAAACCGGTTAAATTACAAATCAATTCAATGATTATTATTATATTTAAAAAAAAAGTATTTTAAATTATCATTATAAATTATAATATAAACAAAATTTTGGCTCTAAAGTCATAGACTATTCGAAGAAATGTGCCCATTTGATTCATTTTTTTTTATTTGTAGAGTAAATGTCACAAATTCTTAGCATATCAGGTATAATTATAGGTGAGATTGCATAGCAAAGCCCGTAATTGGACACACCGCAACCACTAATCAGAATCATTATTTCCCCTTTCTAAAGCGTATCTAAAGTCCTAAACAAAAAAAGATATTAACCTGAAATTAATATTTTTTTAAATTTATTTTGAAATCAACAAAAACCATAGAATTTACGATTATTTACGTAAAACATGGGAAATAATAGATCAATGTATGGGGGAATATTTTTTTTATAATTTAAGGTGTATTTAAGAGTAAGAAATATAGAAGTGTTCTATATAAAAAAAAATCGTAACAAATGGTTTCAATCAATAAAATACCAACATACTTTAGAAAAACGAGATTAACCGAAATAAAGAATATTTAACATTATTTTTATATCAACAAAAACCGTTTAATTTATGATAATTAATAATATTCACCTGAAATATGGGAAAATAATAAATAGATATATGGGGGAATATTGTTTATAATTGATGGTGTACTTTAAAAGTAAGAAATATAGGTGTTCTATAATAAAAAATCTTAATCATATGCTTTAAATCAACACAATATCAATGTACTAAATATTAAAAAAACTTTTATAGTGAAAGTGTTGCTGATGATAATAGTAGATATCCATAAACTAATTTAATTATACATTGTAATTTTAAATGTATTCTGTTCTGTTTTGTAATATTTCTGCAAAAAATTTAATACTATAAGAACCAGAGACCGAAATAGGCTTTCTGTTAATTGGTAATAATGAAAGCATTTATTACACCAAAAAATATTTGAAAAATGAGATTTTCATATTAAATACACAAATGAATGAATATTCATCTTAGAGTGAATGATCAAATAGTTATTTCAAATCAACAAATCCATTAAGAGATTATCGGAGTGCATCAATTTAACTCTAAACTAATATTAACCAGATATCGAATCACTAATCTAACCAAATATAATTCATGATTCATTCATCTATACATCGTTTAAATTGTATTTAAATTAAATTACAAGTTACTTTGATAGTGTCATATAATTTTGATAGGCTTAAGACCTAGTCATATTATATTTCCACCAAAAAATATTCCATTTGTCTAATGAAAAACAAAGTATTATTAAGAAATTAAGTTAAAAGTAGACCTTGCAGACGAGATGCACTTTTGGAAATTAGATATTTTAATTGAATTATAAACAAACTGAAATACGCCTGCTCGTTTATAAAGGGTGGACTTGAAATGAAATGGTAAAAAAAATGAAATAATTAAAATAAGGGATTTTTTAAACAATCTAAAATTTACCATTATTTAAGATGAATTATACTAGGGGAGGTTAAAAAAGTTTATGTGTATATAAAGAGGCCGTGTGATGAGCGATAGTAAAAATAAATATAAAAAGAGAAACGGTTGCCAAAATTGCTTTCGTTTCCTCCTATGAAATATCAAATCTGGAAAAGAAAACAAATTCATGACCCAAATAGAACACCGTACAAAAATATTATATCATCAATGAAAATACTCAAAAAGCCGTTTCTCACTTGATGATAATTGAGGGGTTGTTATAATAAAAGTTATTATTCTCCAAATTGCGTCGACTTTGAAATTACGATAGTTATTCAAAGGCAAAGGGAAATTCCCTTAGTCAAAGATATATTTGTTCGTGGGACAGAAGGGGCAAAAAAATATCTTTGAAATTTGAGCGATGTGGTGGAAAAAAGATTATCGGAATTTACTTTCCACCCGTCCTAGAAGCAAAATGCCCGTTTCTAATGAAGCCCTAAGGCGGAATTCAGTCGCTCTATTTCATCTCGAATTCAATTTTAAATTGATCGAAAGCTAAGCATATTTTAATATATCCAAGTATGAAATTAATCCCATTGGAAAAACCCAACTTCATTAAAGGCCGCGTCGCCTAATTAAAGAGGGACGGAAATTGGATCGAGGTGCGTTTAAATTTACAAGAATACTTTTTTTTTAATAACTATCCTCTGTAAATTGTTTATTACGACTGGGATATCGGGAATAATATCAATAAAATCCCAATCGATTGTCACGAACCTATATTGAATGGTAAATATTGAGAAAATCAACGATAGATTAAAGATGCCTTTAAAAAATAATAAAGTTTTAAAATTTAAATATGATATAATACTTTCCACTCCATTTTATTATCCTCTATTAAACAAACACATTTGGTTTTTATATTTATTATTATATAAATTTCATGTGTGTTTCAAGTCTACGAATATATTTTTAAGCCTTAAAATAACAATAAAAAGCGTACGTTGTGAGAGGCGCTTAAAAATTATAAATTTTCTTCAAATATCAAATAAATAAATATTGTTGCTAGGCGTATAAAATATATTATTTCTAACCAAAAATAATATTTTTATTATTGAAAACGCAAGCTTTAATATCCAAAAATATGCAGAAATAAATATTATACAGGATGGATTTGAAATAACAGTTAAAATATATATTTTTATTATTAATTAAAAATTAAAAAATAAATTCCCAAGCTCGATTTTAAAAGCACTATTAATATGATTAATATTTTTTTAATTTTTTAATTATTCTTGCCAAACCCTACCGGTCTACACTGTATAGTTAAAAACATTAAGTACAATTTACTTATTAGTTAAAACAAATCTACGTTATTTTAATCAGCGACCCTTTTTTGAGATTGGTAATAAATACATTATTAAAAATATTTTTTTCAACCCTATGAGAATGTATTCATTGTATGTATGTTAGGGGTGCATTTTATGTGTACGTGTACGTTTTCAAGTACTTGATGTTATTGATGTCGAGCAACGTTATTTGATCGAATTGGAAGTGAGAAGGAATCAAAGATATCCCGTGTCTCTTCCCGGGGGACAAATGTCTTTGAAGAGAAACCTTCTTCTAGCCCGCAGCTATTTTTTCAGATGCATCTAGGTCAAGGTTTCTTGTTGACAATCAATTCATTAAGACCACCCCTGGAAGCCTTCATCCGTTTTGCCTGTGATCTAAATTACGAAAGGCTGAAAAATAGCCCGGAGCAAATGACTGGCAAAAAAAATAATAGTCGTTACGTGAACAAACCCTTGCTTACTAACAACCCTTTTACATATATACACAATTTCAATTAATTAAATTGAACAATGGTATTACAAATATACGTACAATAGAAACCTGATATGATATATATATATATATATATATATATATATATATATATATATATATATATAATATAGTAAAAAAAATAATTAAAAAAATATTAATAATCATCAAAAGTGCCACTGGAATCAACTGTTTCTTTGAAGTACTCAATAGTGACTGTTACGTGTATAATGTATATTGTATACGTAATTAATATATATTTTGTAAAAAATTTACGATACCCTACCACCCCCTACCCCTACCAATATACTCAGTTGAAATAACTGACATAACTATATATATATATATATATATATATATATATATATATATATATATATTGTACTTTTTTTCTTTAAAGGAAATTATCACTCCTTCATTTTATTTCAGGTATTTCTCTATTTTTAATTTAAAAAATATATTTATTGATTAAAGATTCAAATATTAAATCTACATTAAATAAATATGAATAATTAAAATGATTAATATTTTGATTAATTGCCTGCGGTTTTTCCTTAATATTTACCCAGAAAAAATATTAAGAATACTACAATACTTACAAATTACAAATGGCTATTATAACATGATATGATATTACAGTTTTACAGTGTGACACAATCTCCTCCAAAAACATTATTTGAACGTGTTAAAAATATAATTGAGTGTGAAATACTGTATTATTGAATTAAGCCAACGCTAAATCGATGATAAAAATAATGAATTGGGTTATTTTCGATATCAAAATTGTGATTTATGTTCAATTAACGGCGCGTCTACGCATCGATCAGGTCATCGATATGGCTTCTAAAATTTCACAAAGAGAACTCGATAAAACACGCCATATCAACAATAACCTTTGAAAAATAACAATGGACGAACAGAAGAACGTACATAAATACACGTTTAAAACGTTACATAACGTCAAATTAAATGAGAAACCCCGTGTGGAGAAATTCAGTTTTCATGCGACCGCATAGTGAATTCAATTCTGAAAGACCGTTACGCAATTATCCGTTTTCGTATAGTTTGTATCTTGAAAATGGATGTAAGAATCACCGCAGATATATTTTGGTGATGATTTAATTTTAGCTATTGTTGAAAACTCACCCTATTTGTACAGACAGCGAAATAATTCCACATGTAAAATTGTTTGCACTGTTTTTCTTTATCTCTCTGTTAAAATTCGTCGCGTTAGGATGGTTTGTGGTGTGTTAAGGACGGCACAACTTCACGTGGTGTTTGATTAATATGTGAGTTAATATTGTTTAAGTGTTGTTATTAATAATGTTAGTTAATATGGTGTTAGTTAATATTAGTAATTGGACTTGGGTGGTGTGAAGGCACCCGCATCACCGCCCTAGCGCTGACGACTGAATCACACCCTCAACGCCTCTCTATCTCTCAAGGCACAACTTCTCAAACTGTTTACCTCAAAAACGTTTAATATAAATATACATAAACTATTTTAAGTTAACGCACCAAAAGCCTTGAACTTATTTTTTGACTCATCTATCAATGGATTTGATTTCTCTTTCAATTTTTGATTGAATATGTCCTAGAAACAGTTACGCTTCGTGGACTTCTTCACCATGGTCAAGACCCAGTTACAATTTTACTCTCGTTTAATAATAATTCAGTTTCACAAAATAAATGAAAATTCTCGTGCGCGCGCATTTTTTTTAGCGAACAGCGTTTGCTTCATATCGTATAATAAGTGCAAAATAATTCTGTGTGCTCTTAAGTCTTTATGGAACTGAGCCACATATTCAATCTGGTAACACTGCCTGTCACGTGTCACTCGGTTTAATTATTAAATATAACATATAACAGTTTACGACCTTCTATTGACAGAGACATGAAATGTGTTATAGATAATATATGAATCCATATTAGTTGCCGGTCAAATAGGACTATTTTACTATATCGAAAAAGTGCCAATTAATAGGTTAAATAATGATTGAAAATCAACATTTTGTAACGTTTACTACACTTCATACATACAATATGTGGCTGTGTTCCACAAATACTTCAAACAGATTATTTTTGCACTTACGATGTTATACGCTGGAGCAGGCGATATATTGTCACCCGTATGCAGAGCATTTTTATGAGAGGGTCTTTTTGAGAGACTTTTTTAGACACAAACACATGTTAATTTTCGTTCGGTGATCTTAACTATTAATACTTACACAGGTCAACGACTTAATAATTGACTCAGTATTTACTTTAAAATCCAATAAATCAGAATAAACCTTGTAAAGTGAACGGAGAACTCTTATTAAAGAATATCCTTGTAAAAGACTAAACAATAATCAACGATATAAAACAAATTAACACGAATATTTTTTAAGCTGTGTCAAAATCCAAAGCTTGATTTTTCCGCATCCCTCTTAATAAATGTAATAATAATAGTAATAGTTTAAATAAGATGTATATGAAACCTTAAAATTTTATATAAAAATATGGTAAATATTTCAGAATATCATTCAAAAGATTTGTGAGAAATTGTCTCTTTTTATTCATGTTTAAATAAAACATATTACAAATTAACGGAATTGTTAATCAGTTGTGCTGAATCATTGAATTGTAATTAATTGCTATTTATTATTAATAAAAAAACCATTGTTATTGGAGTCTATTCTCACACATTTATGTATTTTCATAAAAAATGAATATATTAGTATAATATAATTTAATATTAATATAAAAAAGGCCATGCAATGTTGAGAATGTGTTGGTTTACGTCACCGCCGCTCGGTCTGCCTTTATTGGGTAACACTGAGTCTGCGCACAAATCATTTACAAAACACTTGAAACTTAGTCCCACGTCTTTTGAATATCATCCTAACTGACCAAACTTAACTAAACTAAAACTAAATACTTCCATATCGCCATTGACCACAATTATATTAACACCAACCCTCGCCCGCCTCTATAACACAACTGATGGCTAACCCGGCACTTTGTACTTTGTACTCAATTCTAACATTTTACAAAAGATATATTATTATTACAAATACTTTATTATGCATAAGTTTTTACATTGATTGATAGAACAAAACATCTTTGGAAATAGACTTAGGTGTACAGAGTGTTTACATCTTTTTTCCTATAACTAACATGAGAATGTTTTATTTAAATTTGACATGAATAATAGTATTTAATTATAGAAAGAATGGGAAAAATAAAATAAAAACCCGTTTATAAATTTGAAGATTAATAAATAATAACAACAATAAAAGCAATATTAACAAAATATAATGCTTAAAGACTAAATAACAATATGTTTGGGTGAAACCAATTTTGAGTTGAGTGGATTATTAGAAACTTTATTTTATTTGTTAAAAATAATATCAGTTTTGGAAGTTCATTGGTAAAATGAACTTACGTTTCCTCGAGACATATTTGGTTTTATTTACATGTGTTATGATTGAGTTAGTCGGGAAGTTAGTCATTTTAGTGTAATGTTTTTTACTCAAATCTGCGATATTTTCTTTGATCATTTTTAACTTAATGTCCTCGTGGACTTCTTTAAGAAATGTGCCAGGTTCAAGATCTAAGGCCATCTTAAGACACTTGTTTTGAACAATTTGAATTTTATTAATATGAATTTTATTAATATGATATTTTACATGCTTGGACCAGTTCAACTTGTACACCTAAGTCTATTTCCAAAGATATATTGTTCTATCAATGTAAAAACTTATGCATAATAAATAAATTGTAATAATAACCGCCTCATTAAAAATATATTTTAAGGTTTTCAAAATAACAAATCTACTAGTTATTTATTTATTTGCATATAAACGTTTAAAAACTTCCAAAAAAAGGTTTAAAACAAAAATGAAAAGTATATACAAATTAATTTTAATATAATATAAAATGTTTATAAAATAATGCAATATGAGTTATGAATATAATTATTTATTTTCAATTAGGTACTCATAAAAAACGTTATATTGTATCTATGCCTATTGTAATGATATGCCAGTTTTTCATCCCTCTAAATAAGAGAAGCGATTGTATATATATATATATATATATATATATATATATATATATATATATATATATATATATATATATATATATATATATATATATATATATATATATATATAGGCCAGTTACGCGCTGTCGCTCTCACTCCTTGTTTGCAACTCTTAGGACCCATACTAACATACTCCGTCACTCCCCATTAACCAGATCCATAGTTCTTTTGAATGAATGGAATGCCAGTGGGGTGTAAAATGACACATTTGTCATTCCCTACTGTGCATTCATGAGAAGTATGAAAGAATTCCTTAACTTTAAGCAAGCATGATGTTCTCTATATTTTTTATAATTATGTTTTTTGTTGTATTCCTTATATATTTCTGTTTCTTCATTTTTCCCACCTTTTTTCTATAATACTGACAAATGTCCATCATTGCCGAACTGCATTAGGTTTTTCCTGTAATGGCAAAGTGATGATGGTTTATGTTTTACTATTATGATTAATTATATATATATATATATATATATATATATATATATATATATATACCACATATATATATATATATATATATATATATATATATATATATATATATATATATATATATATTTATATATAAATATAAATGTGTGTGTGGGTATTACAATAAATATATATATTCCTTGATCCGTGATAAAAAAGCTCGATAAATACATTTGTATTTTTGTCATACATAAAAAGATAAATCCGACAAAACGATGATGCGAATATTTTATAAGCCTATCGCGGTTTGATGTGCGCTTAATCCCCTTGAAGTATGTATGGTAATATACATATTTGACAAAAGATGCTTTCGTATACATAAATCAATGATAGAGTATTTTAGATGTGGTGTTTGATTATTATTGAGTGGATTGTTGGAAGATTGCCAGTATTTGAAAGTCCGTCATTCAAATAGTAAGGTAACCTCATAAACCCATTCTCCGCTATACAAAACTGGGGCAAACCACCGACCATATCTACATAAATCTATTGTCAAAATGCTTTACACCAGATAAATATAAATCAACTATATTAAACGAGGGTAATTTTAATTGAACTGAGGTGAACTGAGTTTATAAAGAACAGTATGAAGGTAGAATTATTTGTATAATAAATTAAATTAATTTCGAGAATTGTTCCATGTTTGTAAAAACGCTGACGCTTATTTGTTTTATAACGACTATAATTTTCGTATTATTTAATACTAGGGTAATTTTAATTGAAATCTTTAATTCGTCAATGTTTTCTATGTTCTGTTTGGCTTTTTAATAGAATGAGTTTGGATTTCATTTTTGCTTTAAAGAAGTTAATTTTTCTATCAGAAGAAGTTTTCAATGTCAATTATAAATAAAATAATTTAATACGGTTTTAATATGATGACAGCACTCATCATAATATTTAAAATGTCTCCCAATAAATACTGTTTTTTGACAATTTTCATTATTAAATATCTGCAATATTATTTTTGAAATTGATTTAATATTATTATCATTAAAATACCTATTCAGAGATTTTAGATATGTATTAATTGTATTAAAATAATCGACAACACTCGAGTTGAGTTTTCCAATGAATACTGTTTTTTGAGAATTGTCATTTATTAAATACCTCTAATACTATTTTGAAATTAATTTAATATTATTATCATTAAAATACCCGTTTCGTAATTTTAGAAATGTATTAATTGTAGTAAAATAATTATATAAAATATTATTCTTCGTTGAGGGGACTGTAGATATAACATACACACACGCTACATAATTATAGATATTATTATACACCATGAAAATATTTGCTAGTAATCATTAAGATTGCAATGTATGGATAAATCGCGCTTTTCTTATAATATTATTATTTTATCAGACTATTTAAAAATTAGATTATATATCACCATTTGAGTATTTTAAATTCGTAGCGCTTTGACTATTTTTTTAATAAATGTAAGAATATTCTTATCAAGGAAGTGATGTCCCAAGGTCAAACGATTATTGCAGTATTATATTCTAATGAAATTCATTATGATTGACCAAGCGTTATACTGTCTTTATATCTCTTTTATTTTCACATTTTTGCACTTTATTATTTATTTCCACTAATATTTCATTACACATTTATCAAAAATAAGGAAGTCACAAAGTTGGCACCCAAATTAGGTTTTTAATAAAATATTTTTGTCACTTTTATTGCACTCAGGAGGAAAAAATATGGATATATATAATATATGTATATATAAAGAAAAGAGATAAATATAATACTACAATAATCGTTTGACTTTGGAACATATCTGTATCAAATATAATAAGTCAATAATTATTAGCCCTTTGAAGGATATTTTTTAAGAAATATATGTTTTCAATATTGAAAAAATAAATCAATACATTGTTTTTTTATCATCAAAATTGGTTCAGGACTTTTTATCTTGAATACAAACATGTTCAAGCAAATAATGTATAGTTTATTTCTTATGTTTGTAGAGAAAATGTTAAATTATTTAACCAACGGGTATTAATCATATAATATTATGTAACAATTTCAACAGTCAAATTCATTTTCACTCATGTTTTTGTTAATTTTGAAAATATTCAACAAACTTTACTTTGTTGTTTTGTATATCATGATTTGAGAGACTTTGTATGAAAAATGTGTATAAATAAACTTGTACCGCATCGAGGGCTTAATTTATATCAGGAATGATTCTTTTGAAAAATATATACTGTTTATTTCGAGTGTAAAGGAAATACGGAAGCAATCAGAATTCGATAGGACGAAGGCTTACAAAATATACTACAGCCTTTTATTCTTCAACAAGCATAAACAAGAAGACATATCAATTTCATCGGCAACGACGACAAAAATACACCGAACACACAAATCTATCGCATTTTGAATAATTAATTTATTACCAAGATTACATCATATTTATTGGGTACTTTAAATTAAGTCTTTCATTTGATTAATATTCCACGATTCTGTATGATTTTTCAATCCGAAACACGAATAATAGTGACTAACGAACCTAAAGACTTTAACGCCGTCCATTATTTTGGGACAATGTCGAGACGAATCAAATTAGCATCTAAAATATTATCCACTCTGTTTACATGTTTGTTAAATAATAAACATTTCTAATACAGATGATGCCATTATTTTATGGATTTTAATGATAAAAACATGAATATACACATAAAATAATATTCAGGAGCATCTATTGTTTGGAAAAACATATTTTCAAAGACTTCAGCCAACAGAGTGCTTCAGTGAGTAGTCCACAGATGTCACTTTACGCAACCCTTATTTTAGTTTAAGCTAATACCGTTAGATGGCATTATTTTTTTTATAATAAATTATTATTTGAAAATTGTATTCGTAAACAATAAATAGTTATAATGGATTATTTTTTAATATTAAAATTTATTATGAACTTAAATAAGAAGCGAATTTTTGTAAAATTAATGAGGCACTTGCATCGTTTTCAATGGAAAACCTCCCAAAAAATTCGTCGAAAGCTACAAATTGAAACATATTTCACTCCCACAAGCTATGTTTTCTATAAGATACATTAATAAATATTTATTTATTGCTTTTTTTCTATTGGCAAATTAACTTCGGCAGTTATTTCTATTGTATTTGAAGGCAAAATATGAAATCGACGATGCGTAAGGGATAAATGCTTCACAAAGACAGCAAGTCTACCACAGAACGAACATATACTCCTTTTCTACCAAAGATTTATCGTATCATATTATTCACCGCTAACAACACTCCAAAAATGAGTTTTAATATATACTTTAATACAAAACTAAAAATATCTATTGAAAAAATATACTATTTATTTACTAGACGGTCAATAAAACATTGATGATAATAAAGAACGAATTTCACAAATGAAGTATGTAGAAAATCATATTTAGTACAGTTTGCGTTTTAATGCTATAATAGAAAAATCAACATTGATTTTTTAAATCTAAATTGATTACTAGTTTCACGGATATTTAAGCGTAATATTTACAATTATTAATATATATTTATTTATTTATCATCAGTTGTTCTCTAGAATAGCACAATTGCTCGTAAATAACAGTACATGAATGACTAATAAATCTGCTTATGTCTAGTTTCGATCCCCAATACTAATATATTGATGGCTTAATAATAAATTGATGTACATGAGGACATAATTTATATACAACATGTCTTTTATTGAACTTAAAATAATTAAATGTAAGCTATGGTACATTAAATATAACACAACCACACCTTCATTAATTAATGGTCCAAGTCGGCTAGTTAAACATTTCAATTTTTAATTATTATTTTAAAAAGTTTGAGAATCTTGCGTATTTACTTATTAGGTGATTGACCGCCTGATTTGAATTTGTAAACAAAGTACTGTGCAGCGTTCAACCAAAATGCACTACGCACATTGCAAGTAAACAACAATACCTTGTTGACGGATTCGAAATTGAACTTGACCTTGTACTTGAACTAATGCGATGACATCATAAAGTTGTTTTTGTTATTCTCTAATGACAACATACATATATTCACTCATTAATAAAACCGAAGATTCTCAAGCTGTCACAAAAAATGCTTAGGGCCGTTCTGGTACATTTTTTTTTTATAATTGTACTGACATTACATAATACAGATAAAAAGATTTTAGTTTCAATTTAAAAACAAGCTGTATATTAAAATAAAGGAAGAATGCATTAATGGTTATGTCATACACTACGGTATTTTTTGTATTTAGATATGTCCTTTATTAAATTTTGTAAAATATTATTATTACTTATAAATTAATTTAATAAGTGTAAACGTCAGTGATTATATTTTATTAAAAAATAATTGAATTACTACGTATTTTAAATATGGAATACTTCATACACTTTCTTTTATCACCCAATTCCTTTTGGATCCAAGTTAATTAATTAATTATTACTTCTCAACGTATACATTAAGGACTATTTTTTCACTACCTACCAATCTTTCAATACCCACGAATCTAATATAATAAATAAATAAACAGTGTCGTAAAATGAAATGACGCTGTCAACAACAGTCCGTAGAAATGTCTACAACTAAATTATGACTTACAATAGTCCGCAATGCAGCCAACAGAACCAATCATAATCATATAATAAACTCCGTTTAAAACTGTAGGATGCTTAGTCAATTTTTATAATATTATTTAAAGAATTTTAATGCAGTGTATAGTTTCAAAAAAAGCGATTAATTCCATATACATTATGTATATTTGGATCACGATTACGTGCAAATCTCTTCAATCAGCACTGAGTTTTAATCTATACATTTATTTATATGGCACATACGCATATAACAAGCATGGATATGTAAAGTTTGTGCTTTTAAAACGAGCATTATGTAATTTAATATATATGAAGATTTATGTTACGTAAAAGACCATATTTTCAAAGAATACTGATGTAATATATTCATATATTGAGAATTGATATTAATTTTTATTTACGTATCTAAGATATATATATATATATATATATATATATATATATATATATATATATATATATATATATATATATATATATATCGACGGGCTCGACTAAGAGTAATATGACTCGGGATATTACCTTTTTAACTTTTTCTCATTTTATTATTTAATTAATTATTGCGCATATTCTGACAAAAAAATCACGATTCTAGTGCTTAAATTGAGAAAGATAGGTTTTTTCTTATGGGGTACGTTTCGAGTTATCGCCCACGGGAGAAAAATTTGACGCTCGAGTAATACGAACGGAGACATCGCCTTCTTAGTCGTTCATTTGCTAAACACTGTAGGCGATATCTTCAGGTAGCTTAGTCTTCATTGCGCACACCGACACCATATACGTGTGAACAATCATGTGTGTATTAGTAAACAATAAGACACGGCTATGACTCCCCACCACCATCACTATCAGTCCCTTTCTTCCTGCCTTATAATGCTCATACAATACTCACCAACAATTACACATTTCAAAAAAGATTCAAACATTTCAGGGATGGCACAATACTTCTTCTTCTTCACGATCACTTGTTTAAACTCTACTTTACTAAAAATAATTTCATTTTTAAAAATAATTTAATATTATTATTTCAAAAAAAACATTTTCAGTGATAATATTAAATAATAAAAGTTATATTTTTTTTAAAAGTGGTCAAAACAAAGACTCCCTGCTTTGTAATAATATTGGTGGATTATCAACACTTTTGAAACCAAAAACTATAAGTGGTTCTTGGGTTTTACAAATATTTCCAACAGGTGTGTTTTTATCACCAAAATCAACAGAATGATGAAATACCCTTTTATTTGTATTATATTCAAACAAAACTGCAATTCCAATAAATACGATAATATGAAGTAGTGAGTATTATAAGAATAGAGTTCCTATGGTCTTATTCAGTGAAGTGGTCAAGTCATATGGCTATTGTATTGTGAACATAATATATTACTAATATCCTAATTTACCGGTTATATTTTTATTTAAAAACTTGCCATTAAATATGTTCCCACATATGTGAGATGTTTAAAAAAATTTTTTTTTTCATTAAATAACTATTATTCTGTATTATTATTAAAATAGGGTATTTTGACATAACAAGCTGAAAATTTGTAGAAACAGTTATTTTTTTTCAATAAATCACACAGAGGCTTCGAAGTTTATTATTAGCTGCAACTAAACAAGCGGATGACAATAAATACTATCGTCATTTTAAATTATCAATATTGATTTCATTTACTGATTATTTCAATTAAATAACCATTCTTAGAATTCATACATTCATTCATTCTACCACTTAATACCTCGGACATCGTTCAAGTGGTTTGGTAAACACACTTTTATATTAAATTGAACTGATATTTCTGTTTCATGGATTTTTTTTTAATTGATTTTTTAAAATCCAAAAACCCTCAAGTACCTGATATTTTCCAAGGGCTTATTTACTCTTATAATTATTGTGTGATATTTTTCAAAAAGTTTCAGTATTCTTTAGACTTTCAACGCCATAACATTATTTTTTTGTGTATTTCTATAAGATGAGACGACGCGACGACGCGACGGTAATACAATTTTAAATATAATAGCTGATTTTGTTTTATTTGTGAGAAGTCACTATTGAATAGTGATTTTGTTAATTAAGTGTGTGGTTTGAAAACTTTAAAGACTTCTAAAAAATGAATAGCGGAAATTTTCCCATTAATATCAATCAGTGCACCTCGTAAAAATAGTAGCGGTGACAAAAAAATGGAAAATTATCGACACAAGGTCAGTAACGCAAGTAATCTAGAATTTAAAGACAATATCATAAAAATAGTAGAGAAACGAAAGGATTAAATTTTTTTGGAATCGTCCACTAGTTACTATAATCATAGTTAGATAATCTTAATAATATAATAATTCGATGAAGGAGATTTATAATTATAATGAAAAATATCCTTAGTATTTTACGTATATGCGAAATGTAATGTATGAACTAATTAAAAATACAAATTATTAATTGTAAATGATTTTATAACTGCATACTTGGTATTATTGAGTGAGTATTACAGATATCATATCGGCTATAGCGAGGATAGACACTAATAATGATAAATTGATAGGAAGAGCTAATAAAATTATGTCACATGCGATTCAATATTAATGTATGAGAAAAAGTATACTAATAAAACCATTTTTTCAACAGAATGAATGAATATCTTTACCATTTGTCTTTATTTGAATTGCTTTTTGAGAAAAAGCATTATATTTTGTTATCTGTATTATATTCAAACAAAACTGCAATTCCTATAAACACTATAGAGTATAGTCATATTAAGTGAAGTGGTCAAGGAATGAATGCTTAAAATAATATCAGTTGGGAAACCTAGTCACTTGAGAATATTCCAATGCTTATCCTAATTTACCGGTTGTATTTGTGTATATTTATTTATTTTATTAAAGGTAGTGGTGTAGTGTCTCGTAATGAGGCAGGTAAAGTAGTGATATCGGCTAGTAGTAGTAGTAGGTATAGTAGTATAATAGATATTGTGGGTGTGTGCGTGTCGGTGTAGTAGTGTGTGTGGGGGAGCTAGGATGAGAGTGTGTGAGTGTGATGCATAGTAGTGTGTGTGTGTGACTTATCATCTCCAAGTATTTCAAGAAGGACATTGAAGACAGCGATAACTCCGTGTATCGCCTTCCCGTGCGCTTCCCCTCCGCAAATCTTCCCTACAAGAACAATTTTTAGCTTGCCCCCTTTTAAATATTGCATTATTACATATTTAAAAAATACTCGTATGTTGATAAAACAATGGGGCACGTTTTTCCGAAAACAGTGAAACGATATAACATTTGAATAAAGAGATATTAAATAAAAACCTTAAAAAACGGTTTTTCGGCCGTCCTGTAAAGTTGTGTTTTTCGACTCATCGCCGTCTTAGCGGAGCCCGTCGATATAATCAATCAAATTAGGAAAGCATGAACCATCATCAGCTTGCCATTACAGGAAAAACCTAATGCGGTTCGGCAATGATGGACATTTTTCAGAATTACTGAAGATACAGTATAAAATAAACTTAAATATATGACAAATACAACGAATAATAAAAAATATCAATTAATTAACATCACGAATGCTTAATGTAGAGGAATTCATTCATACTTCTCATGAAAGCACAGTAGGGCATAATAAATATATCATTTTCCGCCCCACTGGCATTCCTTTCATTCAAAAGAATAATAGATCTGGTTAATGGGGAGTGACGGAGTACGTTAGTATGGGTCCTAGGGGTTGGAAACAAGGAGTGAGAGCGACAGCGCGTATAATTCTCGGGAACAAACAAACTGATGCGACTAAGTATATCTGGGATTAAGAACTGGCATAATGATATGAATGGTTATATTAATTTAACTAATGATTTTTATGGGCTCGATTTGGATACTTTTAAAATAAATCATTTTAATTTTCTTAAATTATTATCGCTGTTAATCGCTGATTTATAATAATTTGATGCTTTAAAAAACTTTTATATTCATTAAACGCAAATTTAATTTTTTACTCAGTTCACTTTTTTATTTGTAATCTTGTTACCCATTTTTTTGTATGCGATTATAAATATATAATGTATTTCAATAACACATATCTACGGATTCATATAGCGTATACGACATTGCAAGCACTTTTATTACCTACAAGATGTTTATATTCAAAGAATATTGATTTTCAATAAGATTATATCAAGCATTATATATTGAGAATAGATATGAACAATGAACAAGTGTTTAACTAAAATATTTTCAATGATAATTGATTTTTGTATATAGAGAGAGCTTTGCAAAAAAAACTGTTA
>JAGTTH010004276.1:0-52241 GCA_022606485.1 Agraylea sexmaculata | reverse complement strand
AATATATTTTAAAATATTCGATTATTGAGTTTCAAATTAAAAAGTATACCACCTTCAATTTTATTGTGCTAGATTTACATCATTCTTCCCATACTTTTAACACTTCTTCTCTACAATCATCGCGTTAGATTTTGTATTTTTAGTTGTAATAAATTTAAGTAAAGAGAACAATCAATTTAATGTCTCTATTTATTGTTATGTGTCCTTTATTTAAATGTATTGATTGTCAATTTTGAATACGTCAAAACATTAACAAGAAGTATGCACTTCTGTCCATTGTCACAGGTGTTCTAATTTCAAGGCTCAAAATGCAGGTAATTCAAATTAAATATACTTGCCTTAAACAAAGCCTGTCATATTTAAAGCAGAGGTCGAACACGTCTTTTTGGACAGCATCGATTGTATGACCCAAATATAGATCTATTACGATTGGCATTGTAAAATGTTTCTGCAATAGGTTTTGCTTAATATTGTTTACGCTTTGACCCCAGTAATACGAGCCATTGTATATTTTATTAGCGATTAAACTATCGTATCCTAGGAAAATTAATTGATTCATTCACATTGTTTATTAATACTATTGATGTAAATAAGAGTGGGAAAACCTGAACATCGACATCATCATTAAGAACGTCATTGACCTGTCTATCCTTCTTCTTAAATGATTCATATCCATGAATTTCATCCGCATGCGTAAACGCAAAATGAATATTATATTTTTTCTTTTATTCCTTTTTAGAATCATCGAAGAATGTCGATTTCCTTTACCATAAAAGAGTAGTATGGATAAATTATTAATAACATTTTTTTTTCATTCTAGGTAAGAACCTAATGCAGTTGATATTCTTAAAAGGTAAATTACAATAAATATTATTATTTAATCTCATTCGTCGCATTTCTCTTTAGCTTTGTTATTGTTACATAATAGGATAATTATTTATGTAAGGCTATCCTTATTTGAACACGTGTATTCAATTGCTTTCCTTATTAGAATGTAGGAAGTTGTGATTAGCTATTGTGCAAAATCACTGTCAATTTGTGATTTACGCCTCTTCAAATTCACCTGTAACTTTCCCAAAATCACACATCATCAATATGTGTAAAATAAATTATTTTAATTTATTTACGGAATCAACTAACAATATCTCAATCGTGTTACTACATAATAGTTTATAAACGAGAATATTGATTAATTCGCATCTATTGCTCATATTTCTAATTATTCATCACTTAATAATAATATATATAATTGTCTAACTGTGTGTATGTTATATGTCTGTATGTCTGTGTGTCTGTACAGATCAATCTTTCAAATATCCTCAGCGTATACAGAGTCGCTATATACAGAAAAATAGTCCTTAATATATCAGGGTACAAGCATTAAAATTCCGTGTGCTCTTAAGTCTTTATGGAACTGAGCCATATATTCAAAATGAAATAGAATATTTGGTAGTGAGACTGCATTTAAATTTGTTGATTATTGAAGATATGCGAAAATAGCCCCTAATATGTATCGAATACCTTCGAGATATCGTATACTTTCGTTTGAAATATGTTTGCTGTCAGTATTGATCTTAATATATGAAACTTCAAAAAAATGTTCATTTTCAATGATTGTTTAAACTATAAAATGGGGCTTTTTCGAAATAGTAAAATGGTCCTATTTGACCGGCAACTAATGTAGATTCATCCATTATCTATATAACACATTTCATGTCTCTGTCAATAGAAGGTAGTTAATCGTAATCTGTAGAATTTTATATATACACTTCAAGGTGTTTGACATTTGAAGCAATAGTGTTGCCAGGATGTATAAATAATTCAATTTAAATATTTAATCATAATTAATACATATCTAAAATCTCGAAACGGGTATTTTAATGATAATATTATTAAATTAATTTCAAAATAATTTTTGAGATATTTAATAATGCATAATAAATGAAAATTCTCAAAAAAAGTATTTGTCGGGAGACTCGCTTTTTAAATATTGTGATGAGTGTTGTCATCATATAAAAACCACGTTATATTATTTTATTAATAATTTTAATAAAAAAATTCAAACTTCTTTCGAATGAAAAAACAAAAAACGTATTATCTTCGTATTAAAAACAAATCAGAGCATTAAAAAATATTGAATAATTTCATAATATTGTTAGATGTATTTAATTTGATAATGCATTACATTTTCATACTTTTCATACTTTCATACTTTCATTTTTAAAATCAAAAATTTCTTCTAATCGATAAAAAAAAACACTTTAAAGCAAAAATGAAATCAAAACTCAAAGATAAACGTCCTATTAAAAAACCAGGCAGAACATAAAAAAACAAATTGAAAATTTCAATTAAAATTACCCTAGTGTTACATATAAGGCCTCGTCCATTTAGTAATTAGATTTCGAAGGATACGCGACAAGTTGCAATTGAATAAAGACATATGTTCTCATATGGTTGATTTATGCGAGAATGAATCCGGTTCGACTAGTTTTGATTATTTTATATTATATATTTCCATTACTGTTTAATTAACAATGTATAAAGTATGAGTGTTTTTGTTCAAACGCGCGTGCTTTACATCTTTGATGTATAAAAAACAACAGTATCTTTTAGAGAAGCAGATTTCAACCGGTCTCATATTTGTTTTTACTTTACTTCTGATGAAAACCTTTTTTTTTATAATTTCTCGGTATTTGTCGTATTTCTTTAAAAAAAGTATTGACATGGCTCACCGTTTATGATTCACCATCGAACACACTACGTCAGTTTTTTTTGTTGAAATAATTATTCTTTGTGATCATTCTTGACAATATAAAAAGCATTCAATTTTTATAAAGAATAGTATTTTATTAATATTTAATTGTTGTGTAATTTGGTCGACGCGACGTTATTGTATATTATTGCAGTAATTAAATATCGTTTTTGTACACTGGATGATTTCATATTATGCATCCGACCATAAGAAGAACCCACACTTTTTTTAGTATCAGTACAGTAATAAAATTTTATTAACGCACAAAAACTAGTCTAGTACCGAAATACCTTGAAATCTTCATTGACATTGGCAATGACAAATTATTTAATTATTCTTTGTTTCTTATACAGCCCGCTTGTCATAGCTTACACAGTTTTTACCAAATGTTTTTGCACACTCTGTTAAAATGCAATTACCCCGTTGTAGTATTAAATTTAGTGTTTTTAATTCTATGACACGAAGTTGGGTTTATTTAATTACCTACATCAAGATCGATAACATTTTGCTTAATTATTTTTCTTTCCCGGATATGCCTCATTCTTTATTACCTATGATTCAGTTTAATTTTCCTGATTGATCTAATAAAGGAGATTGATAAATGAGTGTCTTAGCCACAGAAAACTAATGACAGTTCAACATACCAACTCGTGTCTCGTTAATTATAAAAACGAATGTTTAAATTATGTGCACATAAAAATATATGCATAAGAACTGTATTATGATCAAGTCCACATGTCTATCGATAAAACCTTATTAAATATTTTTACCTCAATTTATATAAAACAATTCTATTCATTATTTCGAATACAATCATATCAATAATCATGAATTTTTTGAGTTCCTTCCTTATGATAGGGTGTTGATTAAAACTTATTAAATATATTCTTATTACATGTTTAAGATATAATATTTATCTTAAACACGTTTTATGTAAAATATGAATCATCTATAATGATCGCAATCTTAATATGTACGTATATCACAACTATCAACAAGTATTTAAAATAGTTTCTGCAGAACTGAACATAAATCTTTAGCAGTGTGGGCAACATAACGACATGAACTTGAAAAATATACACGTGACAAAAAGGATTTATAAATATAAATGTGTAGATTATTTATAATTTTAAACGATTCAGCTATAAATAGATTATGGTATAATCTAACCGATTACTATTCAAATTATCTGATTTAATTGCCACTAGTATATTTATTTCGTCTGGTATTTTATATCGATGGGTTGGTAGACACTTGTTGTATGCAACTTTTGTTCAAAATTATCATTCATGACATAGATCCCTAGCTTATAGACATATATACAGCCGTATTAATAGTGTAATGTGAGTCGTGCTATAGTTGAATAGTATTGGTGCGTATACGAATAGAACCTGGTAGTACTAGTTTACAGCAATTCTATTCGTATACCCACACACACTCTCTTTTAACTATTATATCGAATACGAGTTATATGTTTTTGAACAATATTATTCGTATTAACATAAACCAAGTCAATTTGATATCGTATTTAATATTAAGTCTTAAGAAAATTAAGATTAAGTCATCATAATAAAAAAACAGAAATACAGGTTGTAGTAACACACTTGTAGAGCACTTATATTTTTTTATGTGATAAAATATATTATTCCATTTGAATTTTCGGACGGAACGAGACAATTCTATAAAATAATAATATTAATGAAATAAAATATAGTTTGAAATGCTTTATAGTTTGTCTTATGAATATTATATTTGATGTTCATAGGTAGAGGGTTGAAATAAAATAATACAATAAAGCAATTTTATAAAGGAATTCGTTGTAGAGATCAAATATTGCAAAGCACTTCATTACACCCACATGGACGAGGTCTGATTATGAACTTTTCTATTCTTAAATTTATGGACTTAAAACAAGTGATCACTAACCGTCGTATTCAAGTATTTACCTATTATTAGATTCAATATGATCTCAAGTTCATGCCCAGCGTGTGCGAGCTATTAATTGAACCAGTTGTGTATTTTTATAACATTCAAACCTGTTCCTTTTTCTTCCTCTTTATCAGGTCCATTTTATTGGTGTTGGCCGTTTTAATTGAGTGTTTGGCATTCCTTTTGCGTAGTCATAAATTTATTCAAAGCGTGCTTATTCAAAGTGTTGACCGTGGTTACTATCTGGAAATTCCTACTTTTCGGTCATATTACTTCCATTCCTTCTATTCTTTGTTCCCTGTTATTTTCCAATTCCAATGAATGGTTGCCTTTATACACCATGTTTTTTTGTTTGACCGGTCGTTGTATAAATTTGTTCAAAATGCTTCAACGCGTGGTCAGAATAAAACTTCGCGTCGTATTTCTATTTGGATATGAATAATAATCATGCATAGTATTAAACCGATTTGTTCATATAATCGTTCAAATGTTCTTGGTAAAATATAATTTTATAAATTTTCCACACGTTAAATTAATGTTAAACACATTGATTGAGAGTCTAATTTGATTTTCCTCTTTATTTGTGTTTAAAATCTTGTGACTGGTTTTCCGCGAATTGTTTATGCAATGTATGTTTGTCTGAAACGCCATTGCGTGTAATTTTCCACAAGTATGTCACTGTTCCGAATATACGAAAACTGAAAGAGTTATTGTGTAATAAATTAGACACCGTCTTTATTTTTAAGTTACTGTTGAAATCAATACAGTGTTTTCAAACACTGTCATCAAATCGAGAAAAATTCAACTTAATGTCTTGTTTTGAATTTACGGAGATATTAAATCCACCCACTCTCATTATCAAAACACATCTACTCTATAATCATCGGATACAAAAAATGTTTTATATACAAAAAAATTTATTCGGCTTGTCATTTATGTGTATTTTGAATTTTAATAAAAAAATAGCGATCAAAATTATTTATTTATACAGTTACCTATTTTTTTATGTATATGTTTGAAAACAATTCGAGTTATTGTGATTTCGGAAACTATCGGTTTGATTGTCTAACTCTCAAAATTCAGGTTGTAAAAATGTAAATTACTATATATTTCTGATAATGATTATATCACATATTACCACTTTAAGAATTGTTAGGTTGCAATCGATATATTATGTTGGGTTTATGCAAATCAGATTTATAAATGGTATCCGCTTGTTTTGCCAGTTCAAGTGATAAAAATTAGCATACGAGTGTGTTTTATTTTTAAATAGAAATATCTACAAACAAATTCGATTGTCTTATGTCTTTATAAAGCCTAACCTAAAATATTTAATTAGTCATCAATAGTATTTGATGAATTTATTATTATTTAAAAAATAAATATATATATATATATATATATATATATATATATATTGTTAAGTCGGTTATTTAAATGTCATAAAGTTACGTAATGGCGCCTGTTGCTGGACCTTCGAGAAATGGTTTAATATACAGACGGGATACAAATTGGTAGGTAAACAAAAGCTTGTTGGCTTTGTCATTTCTTCCAAAATCGGTCACGCGATGATAATATTCCCGGCACGAATAACCTTCATATTGATCGTAATCGTCATCAATGATCGTCCGATTTGGATGCGGCTGATGTGATGGGAGCCGCGCCTGGGGTCCGTCAGGCCAATGGGCCAAGGTCTTAATACTGCTGATATCTTGTGTATGACCACCACCAGCAAATGCACGTATCATACCAAATTAATGACCTCAATATGATTTATGTTTACTCCAGAAATATCCATCAAAAAAGCTTAATTATTGTATTCAATGGAGTCTTCGCCATTTATCACCGATCTCTTAAATGCTATTTGATTGAATTTTGTTCCATTGTATTTTGATATCGCTTAGTAGTCATTGTAAAAGCCAAATTATAATTTAATACATACCTTCATCAGATGCAATTATTATTAATAAACGACCCAATTTACATACGCGTATATGCTACCAATTTGGATAGTGATTTGATTTAAATATCATATGATGATTTACTATAATTATCATAACGAGAATATTGAATTTTAATGAAACTACACATATAATTTTTGAATGTGGTAAAATGTATTATTCCATTTGAATTTTCGGATTGAACAGAACAATCTTATAACATAATAATATTAACAAAATAAACTTGCCATTTAATAAAATTTGCTTTATAGTTTGTTCCATGAATATAGTATTTGATGTTTGCAGAGGGTTGAAATTAAATAACACAATAATCAAATAATAAAGCAATATTTTAAAGGAAATCGTTGCAGAGCTCGAATACGTGAAATCACCTTATTACACCCACTTGGACTAGGTCTGATAAATGATAACCAATTAAAATATGGGGAAGTCCTACACCTTAGGCTTTTTTATATTAAAATCAAAAGCCTACAGACTTCATGCAAAATACCTAGTAAAATGCGTAAAGAAACTCCTGCACTATTAATAAAAATAATAAAATGTCAAAACATTTAAAAATAATCAACCTTATTAATGAAATTCTATGACAATGAAAAATATTATTTTAATAATTCATAATTGTAACTGTAATTCATCTTCATAAAAAAAATCTTTTTAACACTAGGCACTATTTTCAATTATGAACGTAACCAAATTATTGCTAGGATTTCGTATGTTTGTTTCCAAACTGTCAGGTTTCTAGTGCATAACATAATGTCGTTTAAAAAATACACCCCATATGAATTATTTTTGTCAAGGTTAATAAATCTTAAAGTCTTATCCACACGTCTCGGGTTGTATTCTAGAATCAATAAATTGAAAACAAGTCCATATTATGATAGTCGAAGAACGAAATACATTAACACTATCAAAGTTTCGCCGACATGCAAAGGATAGCAACTGTCAGTGAAGTACATTCATACTTCATTACCTCCCGCAGTCCTGTCTTCACTTATTTTTATTTATGTCATCTTGAGTGTTGCGGATTTGATCTTTAATTAATTCATCGCCATTTTGTAAATATAATCATTACAATAGCATATATTTATACTAATAAAAAAATCATAAATCGACAGCCGGATCTCTTATAGATGAAAGGACATGTTACTGTCATCTAACGATTTGTGTACTTTACCTTTATTTTCATGGTTAAATAATTTAGCTAACTGATACATAAGTGAGTCTCTTCAATGTGGCATAATGAGGTAAGGGTTTCCGTTGTTCATTAATCTTAGTATTGACTAGAAAAACAAGTTTTTATTTTACAATCCGGAACGTGAGTAGTACTTTAACCGGTTGCAAAAATGACATCATTGCTACACTCGATAATATGATTATACAGATCACTGAAAAGTTCAACACTCTTCTTGTTTTCTTCAGCCATTACACATAATAATACCGAATAATAATTTACAACAGTTATATCTGTGTTACTCTGGATTACGATTAATTTAATGCCAATAACCATTCACAACGACACTTATGATTTATTTATTTTTTTCAATCTAAAAATCAAACTCAGTTAAAGTGGGTGTACAACTTGTTGGAGCACTGCGCAGGTCATCTACATTCTATTTATTTAAAATTCATATTATTTACATTATATAAATGCATATGTTTTTATTTCTTACAAAACACATTTGGTGAGGTTTGGTAAAAACATCGTTATAAAATAATAATGTAGTTTTTTCATAATTAAATTGGTTATCATTGATCAGACCTAGTCCAAGTGGATGTAATGAAGTGCTTTGACGTATTCAAGCTCTGCAATGATTTCCTTTATAATATTTATTTTATCAATTTTATTTGAAATAAAAAAAACATTGTATGATTCATGAGACAAACTATAAATTTGAATTCAATTTTCAAAAAAAGTAATTTTATTCTATTAATATTATTAAGTTTTAATGATATTTCGTTCATGTGCAAAAATTCGAATAGACATTTTACCGAAAAATAAAGCATAATACCTGTAATAAAAATGTAAGCCGCGCAGTGCTCTACAATTGAAAAATTGTTTTTTCTTCACCCTCTTGGCCGAGGGCAGTCTATATAAAAAAATATACAATATCTCTACTTTTCTTAATAATTTATTTTTTGTGTCATTGAGTATTTAATATTGAAATAATTACGTAAAATGAAAATGACAAATTATCTTAAAACACCACCGGTTTTTTTTTAAAATAAAATGCATAATATTTGTTTTGGATATAGTGTCTCGAAGTAAGCTATAATCATGTGTGTTTTACCTGAATGTAAATTATTAATAAATAATAAATTTTATTTTCAATAAACACGGTTGAACGAGTTGGAAAGCGAGTCACAGGATGGTCCGTCCTTGATTGGAATGCGAGGTCGTCTACAACTTGGCCATTATAAAAGCGAACCACGCGGATGATTTTCGCATACAACATGACAAATCCGGATTATCTCATATACTAATTCAAAATTAACAGGAAGTACAATACCCGGATAGGAATTGGGAATATCCAGTCCGTCGGCGTCTAAATATAGGAAAACGAATGCGATCTTATCTCCGCGTAATTATTGACCTTTTGTACTTATATTAAGTATGATCGATCACTTTATTTATGATTAATAAAAAAATGCACAGTGATGCAATACATATTTATGAACCAATACAATTTGAATGTATCAATTAAGAAGTATGAAAATAAAATTATACAAGTGGGAAAACATCGAGTACTATTGAGTTTTAAACATTGTAAAAGTGTAGATATATCAAATTACACTGTAAATTCGTGCACAAATTGCTATAAACAATAATTCTCATTTTGCTGAACAAGCAAAATATCATTTTATAAGATGTCGAATAATTCAAATATTTTTTACTGTTTATTTATTTAGAGAATACATAATAAAGAATATAATACGCTATGGTGTTTTAAAAGCAATGTTCAAAATAATAAATACATAAAATTGTATAAAGTAATAAAAACAATAATAATAAAGATTATTTAAATATATATTTTTTAATATTTAGTAAAAACTTCACTTCACTTTTAATGGTTAAATATTGCACATGACATTTTTCAAAAGAAGTAATTAGTTTTATATAATTTTTTCAATGATTTATCAGAGCAGTCAAAGAATTTTGACAATAATGGAGGAAAATCTACCATAAAATGTATTTTCTTTGCGTTTTTTTTAAATTATTTTGCACAAATGCTAATGGAAATATGGACTGACCTAATAGTTTGTCACAATTTTATTTTAGTACGTATTACATGTAGAATATCGACGTATTGACTACAATTCTGCGGTATGACTTTATTATAATATTAACTGCCTTTTGGGTGATAATTATTAAATTCATATGTGAGAAAATAAGGCTGATTCGGATTAAATTTGGAGATTTTTAAATGTATGATCATTGTTTATAGAAAAAGTGCAAATTTCATCACAGAAAACTCTTTCACAAATAAAATACATAATGAGTAGTGTACATTTGTGACATGTCAGTTTATTAATTATACCTCATACGTGTTTCTCAGGTACCAAGTCCAAGTAATTACCAGTCCTACGTCCAACTATACCATAATATGTATTTTTATATTAATTATTTATGAAAAGGGTCAAATATCTCTTTGGCGCCTGCGTGGTGACATGTGTTTTTGTAATCAGTAAAACACGTCTTATGGAGAAGGTCGCAATATTATAGAAATGACACTTTGTTTTTGCCAAGCACACTCGAAAGCTCTATTAAGTCTATTGACATTTAACAACCTTTTTATAGCGCAAATCGAGTTTTGTGCTGGGCAAATATTGTTTCTCGGTAAATTGTTTAATTTCAAGGATTGTTGATTTATTAGACAGTGGTTATTTGTACAGTTTTCAAATCAATCGATGAATATTATTGTTTGATCATAACAAAACCATACAAATATGCATCTGAAAAGTTGTAATTCAAAACACGCACGCCTTTCGAGGACCTTCAAACATTTCATAATATATTTTTTTAAATAATTGATTCGTATGAGGTAATTGGTATAAAGCCATGAAATTAACCTTCGTTGTTTGTGTCGGCGCCAAATTCCGTTATATTTTATGAGGATGTGTCGCGGACATTAAATTTGTTTTTAGAACTCGACTTATTGACATTGATAATTCTTTTTACTGTTTTTATACATCCACATGGACAGGGTCGGCACCAAAACTAATTTTTTTTTACCAAATCTAATATAAAAGTTCAATGAACCACATTCTTTGATTTATATATATTACTAATCAATAAAATAAGCCTTAGTTGTATTTACTTTTTTGTTAAACTTCATATAGATCAAATACATTTATTACCATTGAAAAATGCTGGAGGAATTTAATGGAAGCTAATTATATTTTTACATTAATAATCTCATTTTGTTTTTATTTTACACACATATTATTAAGTATTAAAAAAAACATCAACAACCCTCGATGTCGTAAGTGTCATCCGAATAAAATTCAAGAAATCGTCGGAATTTTGTTGCTATTTCGGACACGAAAATTCCAATGGCGTATATTTATGATGTGAAAAAAAAATTAATACGAAAATGATATTTATTTTTAGACCGTATCGAAAATACGTCGGTCAATCTATTGTCTAACCTTTTATTACCGGTTCTATTACATATATGCAATCATTTAAATATAATGTTAGTTTCGTGTACCTTCTCATTGTGGTTTTTCCCATTCGATATATATTTTATTTTTATAATCGATAAATTAGTATTTAAGAACTTCCAGTGTTTGTCCGGCGGCAACGTGATACTTAATGTCGTGACTTTTAAATGAACAACAATTAAATTGCACAAATTGAATTCAAGAGTGTTTACCAGAATGTTGAGATTGCGATAAACTAGCTACTGGACCTATAGTTTTAATACGTAGACAAAACACATAGCGTTACATTTTGGATTAATTTTAACATGAAGATTGTGTTATGGTTAAGTGAAAGATGCTTGTCACGAAAGCTTTGTTTCATTACTTAACTGTTATTGATGATGATGATAACACCTTTCTCTTTCATCCAAATTTTTACATTCGTCTCATTTATATGTGCATATATTGTTGAAAAAAATGTACGCACTCTGACATAACGAATAATAACTGCAAATTTATTCCCCATGTCATTTTTATTACTTTCATTATATTGCTGTATTTTTATGAAAATGTTTAATTGTGTAGAATATCCACAATTATGGTTTAATTAGTGCCTTACGTGACCATTGCCATTATCTTCAATTCGAAAAGCATTGAAGTGATTAGCGATTTTCACAGCGAATAATGAATTAGACGAGTTGTTTTTAACTAGAATAACATTTAACTAAACACTTGACTGGGACAGGGTATTGCACAACGCGGATCTTTCAGTCCAAGACCGGTATCAACAATTACATTATACTGAGAATGTTATCTCCGAGATGTATTAAATACATTCAGTATATAATTAAAGTGTACTTACGTTTTCAACATCTATTCTATCAAATTCATCATACAGGGATGCCATGATGAAGAATATATTTTATCTGATGCAGATCGACCGGTTTTTCACTGTTATGGGTATACTCGAAAACACAGCACTGCTCAGTTATTAAGTCACTCGGTTAATTCGGTTGTATATGTTCGTTGACTGCGCGGTTTGGTGATCGTCTGGTGACTGACCGTAAGTTAAAAAAATAGTGAAGCTCCCCCCAAAAGAGTCAGTGGTCAATTGTGTGTCATTTGGTAGTTGTTCGCTGAAAACAGTCACGTATAACACTGAGCTAACGTAATCGGCATACCCGAAGGCCTGTTGCAAAATAATATTACATTAACAATCAAATCATATACACTGAAAATGAACAACTTAACTGCAAGGTTCCAATGACCGAAGAAAAAAATTATAACCATATAATTATCATCGATAAAGCACCAAGAATAAAAAGGGTTATATGAAAAGATGACTACACAATTTATGTAGAGGACACAGGAAATGTTTTTAGGGACATGAATGATTACAGAAAGATTTTTAATTAGGCCCAAAATCGAAAATGGAAATAAGTATTATCTATATTCCAAACTAATAAATTATTTTATGTTGGTTAAAATGTAAAAATTATAACAGATGTGTAACTACTCTTTCAAATTATTTTTGGTACTATAAACTTTATAATAGTAAAAGTAACACCTTATAGTATAAACTATAAATTAAATATTTTGATACACTTGATTTACTAATTTTTTTTTTAAATTCTCCTTTTTTATGTAGAATCATCATAAAAAATCAAAATAATTTAAATACAATTAAACACAATGTTATATTTAATAGTTCAAAACTAATGTATTTAAACGATACAATTTTTGGTGTGTCGATTTTCCAAATAATTAACTTTAACTGTAACTTATTCGTATTTTAATATTATATTTTTTATTGTTTTTATAGACAGCATTTTTATCTATCTGTATGATTATACAGTTCAAGTTTAATTGAATATAATATTAATGAATTATTTTTAATAATAAGCATCTTTTTGGGGATTTCGATAAGAATCTAACACCATAATTTAAACGGAAGCTACGTTTTATTTCTATTCATTTGATATCATATCACACACCAGTATGTAAATCCGTTTCAATCGTTATTGTATTCTTCGCATATTCGTGGGAAGCTCTACGATGAATTGTCTTGCAGCCAAAACTGATGTCGGGATTGTTTCAAAAATTTCGCTGTCACTGACACAGTTTCAAACCCAAGGTCGCTTGATAATACTTTTTAAGATTTTTTCCCAAAAAGTTTGAATCCGATAATAAATATGCACGCATTGTCCAGCAATGGTGAGATAATGATAATTCGTCAATTACTATAAACGGAAACGGCTACGCATCGAGTCGTAGCAATTAGCCGATTAGGCCAAAGGAACTCAATGTTGAATTAAATATATTTCAAGGCCCCCAAATATTCGTCCCCGTTAAATAAATTAATATCCATATTTGTATTTCTGGTGGAAGTGTATTATTTGGTCTAATACTTTTTCGCATATCCTATTTGTGGTGTTTGCATCCTTCAATTTTAGAGTGTCGCATTCCACCGTATTTTTTTTTAAATCATGTATTGAAATTTATCTACGTATATAAATTAACGGGCACACGTTTGATATTATTTATTGGTCTTTTATCGAAGAAACATCTCAAAATAGTTTTATTACCGTGATATAATCATAACAATTTATAGTTTAAAAGGGTTTTTTCAGAGATCGTTTGATATTTTCATTTTAATACATGCCTGGTATGAATGACTAATTAATTAATTAATAATATATAATGCCTCCAATGTAAGCTTAGAATTTCATCAATGGATTTTCCTTATAATTTATTTATTTATATACATCCCGAGGTGCTTTTTGAGAAGGTTTTATTTCAGATTTTTACAGTTATTAAGGGTGAGTGTGCCTGACTTAATAATCGCCATATTATTTACCTTACAATTCAGGAAATCAGAATAAACCTGGATTAAGACGATCCATAGGGATTTTATCAATATTATTCCCGATCTCCCAGTCGTAATAACCGATCAAATATTTTTTTTTTACTTTATCGGGTTTTGAACCCATGACACAGTATTTGTAGCCACATGCCTTATCAACTGAGCTATTACTATTACTAATATAATCAATATGAAATTCATGACAAATCGCAATGGTATGCATTATGTAGTCCATATGTTAATCAGTCTTAGAAATCATCTCGCCAATGTCAATGTATTACCAAAATTCCTATCGAGAAATATAGATGACTCAATATGGTTATTGACATATTTTTCGGGTTACGCCTTTTTATATTCATTCAAATAAAGTTTCTTCGAATCTGTCGTATCCAAGGATATCCACGTCGAAAGTGTCAATCGTCATTGCTTAAAAACTTCTTCGATATCAGATAATCTGCAGATAGCCCCCTTTTATCTCTTATGTACTCTTGCCTTGCGAAACATTAAGCTTTAATGTCGCAATAATCCGAGAAGGACCATATCCAAAATTAATCACTGTATGTATTATTTATTGTATATAATCTTATAACAAGGAAAATTAACCTTGTTTGGTATTAAGATGCCGTAATTTATTATACCGAATTTTCTTTACATTATTAACCTTTGATATACATTCACCATAAACGTAAACAGAGGTCAAATTATTATGCATTAATATTTACGCAATCGTAATTCACTACTGATAATTGTTCACGGCGTTTATTATTTGCATTTTTTATTCGCACACCTTGGCAAAATGCCAAATTAAATATCCATACAATTGTCATAGATTAGAATTTAGATAATTCTAAATAGTACCACTCATTATAAAATAAGAAAATCTAGTATGACACGTTAATTGCCATTTTACATTTTTCCCAATCGTGCATTTATTAAAAAAAAAATTACAAGCGTAATTTAGAGGTACTAGTCGAAAGATTGGAAAATCGGGTATAATAATATTTATTTTATTGTCTATCAGTGATATTAAAAATTACTAGTTACAAAGATCACCGACAGAAGAGCGGCTCTGCCCGTCTTAATAATCGCCTCAGTATTTACCTAACCATCCAGGAAATCAGTGTAAACCTGGACCAAGACGATCAATCGGGATTTTATTAATATTAATAATAATAGACACAGCAACGTTTTAATTCATTGTCTGTCGGTGATCTTAACTATTACTAGTTACACAATCGCTTCAGTATTTACCTTACAATCCAGAAAATTGGTGTAAACCTGGATCAAGACGATAAATCGGGATTATATTCATATTATTGCCGATCTCCCAGTCATTATAACCGATTAAATCATTTTTTATTATTTGAGCGCAAATGAAATCCTTTTTTTTTCATTCCAGCACAAACCACATTTCATCATGCTTCTTCCAATGATTTGTATTCCTTTTAACAAAATATTCTAAAGACTTTATATACTGATATATTACATAAAAGTGAATTTTAATCTAGAGAACAATTTCAATAAGAAATACCAGTAGGCGAATACATTAAATTAAATGTGTATTATTATAAATGTTGTTATTTATTAATAAGAACAGTAAAGGAGGTTTTGACCGCTTATATTGAGTCACACGACACAAATAGATGAAAATTCATGACGATGAACCGGTTTTGATGCGCTTCATTCAAATTAAGTAAATATAGTATTATCATAATTATTCACAAGCCACATAAATATTAATTTATAAGTTACAAAGTATAAGAGAGGTCAACTGGTCAGTGTCTGATCTACCGTGTTGTGTATTACCTGTAATTGACATAAGTCCGATTCATATTTAAATGAAGACCATTTATCCTTAACCTCATAATGTATATTTTAAACATATGAAAGACCTTTGGCTTGTACTACTTGTCGATTACTCAACGTCATTATGATCATTCGGTTTTTGATTTGCGTTTCAATTAAATTTAATAATATTTACTGCCCTCGATTATATATATAGTTTTTTTTTAATTGAAATCAAATAAATTGTTACCCAATTTATTATAGTTAAGGTGAATTCCCGATTGAGGCTTTCTTCCAATTAATTATCAATTAAATTAAAGGAAACCTGATTAATATTTTGTATAGGAACCCACCTACCTATTAATTATCCTACATTGTCGGCTTTCTTTGCAGATTACTTATGTCCAGTTTGCCAAATTTTACAGGAGAGGCAAAAAACTTATTCAAGCTGATTAACACAGAATTAAAACTATACATAGTTAAAAATAATTTTTATATTTTGTCTACACAGGGAGGACTTGAATTAATGAGAATATTTAAATAGTGTTTTTGGAGTGGAGTTTGAGAGCTGTTTCTGTGAAGTACTCAGTAGTGATTTTGTCTGTTATTTTTTTTGGCTTATATTTGCGATACCCTAGAACCCCTTAAAATATTCTAGGGTTAATGCAAGTCCACCCTGTATACATATATTTATTTTATGAAACCTACATATGTATATAAATGGAGTTGCGTTTATTTATCAAATTGGTCCACGGAGATACGAATAATGAAATTTGCTAATTAACAATTCAACTATATTTTTTATAGAGTATAAATATTTTGGATTTGCGCAATCTGCAAATAAAGCCGATGACATGTATTTGTAAAGACGTGTTTATTTTTCACATCATCTATAGTTCGTAAATATGGGCTGTGTTTAATAATAATATTGCGAAGAAATACTCTCTTTTAAGGATAGCCTAGTCTGTTCAAATTCAGTATTTCATACAACCACGTCTGTGTGTGACTTTCCTTCTCTTTTAAAAATATATTATATTCTGAATACTGTTTCGTTTAATATGATTTGAGAGAGTGTGAAGCCTTTGTAGCGTAATCGTGTCAGTGTCAGTAGTTGTCTCTTCAACTTCACCAACACCTTATGCAATCAATGGCCACCCATTGTCATCTATTCTAGTGTTTACTAAATAACCTGGTCCTTTGAATATCAATCCATCGATCACAATACACATACATGGCCTTTGTGAGTTTCTGTACGTGCACTCGTTCTATTGATTTAATGACGATTTGAGTTTGTGGCGCTTCGTTATATTAATATCCACAATGACCCCGACAATACACTCAATGACGAGCTTTTAACACGATAATCTTTATAAAGTTCATGTCGTGATTTTCTTGACACTCATGATATAAATAAATAAATAAACAAACAAAGGGCCTCGTTGTAGGGAGAAACGCATTAGTGCGAGTCCTTCTTGTGTCCGCTTCGAGATAACTTGAAACAATACTGTTTTGAAATAATGAATACGAATAGTACATACTTGTATTGCGCAATGTTAAGGGTCATGGTTCTACAGACAATGTCCAGTTAAGGAATTCGATTATGGTTTTTTGACAAGTCATGCTTGAACATCTTAAATGCTGTAATTGAATATTACATAAAATCTAATCAATATCAAGGCCATGATTATTTGAATTTATTATATGCGTCTCGAACCTTTTAATTGTAAATAATTATTTTCCCGTAGTTCAATTGAATTGTTAATACAATGAATTTTAGATAAACAATTGCAGGGATCGGAATCAAAATTTCCTAAATCTATTGATTATTATATTTTTTGATAATCAATATTACAACTTAGATATTTAATTAAAACTGGATTTGGGAGCATTCGATTCCGAGTGTCTCGTGTCTTTTTATTTCAATATCAAAAAATTAATAATTACAATGTGTTTTCTCTTATTTCTTAATATGTGAATACTTGGATCCTTCTTGAATTGAAAATAAAATCAATCGGCTATTATGACTGGGAAAGTGGAAATTATTTTCCAATTAAATCCTGATCGATGTTCTCGTTCCAGGTTTTCTGTATTACAAAGGGAATTTTTATAAGCAGAGCTCGGTATAAATTCTCAGATATTGTAATATTGACAGAACAATCTCATAATGTTGATAAAATAAAATTCGCCCATCCAATCAATATTCAGTCACAGTTTCTTCTATGAATATGTATTTTTTTGTATGATAATTAATGTGTAAATATCAGAGAATTCAAATAAAATAATACAATTAAACTGTGTGTCAATATCAGATAATTTAAAAAGAATGATATAATTTACCAATTTGATATAAATATAAGCCGCCTTATTTGTAATTAAATGAAAATCAAGAACATCGAGTATAATGCCTACCCTCTTTTGATTTATGTATCTGGTACACTTTTTGGTATTGTTTCAAGAACAAGATTAATATAAATGTTGTAAACGATGATATCCGGTATAAGAATACAATGAACAGCCTTTCTGCTATGTTCTTTGCTACTTTGTGTTAATTACAACCTGTAAGGTTATCCATATTGATCGATTGCAGCCTTCATATTTCACTAAACTCAATTATGTGTGTCTACACACAATATTGTTTCAATTACATGGAAATATATTCTACCTAGTTTATACTGATTTGACAATTTGCTTCCACCGCATGCACTTTTGGTGACACACAAAACATTAACCTTCTAGTGTAGCCTTTTTAATGGTCGTCACACTTTAAACCATTAGTTTGGAAACACACTTATCGAATACCTGATCAATCTGTCGTGATTCACTTATTTACTGCCAAAGAGGACAGCAACCTGTGATTTTTCATTATTTTTTTTTACTAACAAGACATTAAAAATTTTCGACCATAAAAGGCTTACTTGTATGTATGTAGAAATAACCACAAAAACTTGCTTATAGGATAAAAAAATAAACATCATCATTCCTATTGTAGACCAAATAAATCTAGATCATAAAGCAATGGTTAAAATCGATATATGCCGCGAATGGACCTGATTAGTCACGTCGCAAATATATAATGAATACCACCAATCAATTTTACATAAGTGTTTTTTTCAATTATCATTATAAATCATAAAAATATTTATTTTTTCTTGAATAATTAAATTTATATGTATTATTCAAACTACGTGTTCAAAGAGCTGTGATTTTGGAAGGTTACAGAAAATTGTTTTTAGACAACAATTTTTTCCCACTTACTGAATATATTTATTCTTCTGAAATTTTATGTACCAAAGGAGTCCAAAAATTTGAGAAATATCGATATGGATAAATAAAGTATCGGGAATAATAAAATACATTCGATCCTTATTTACTAGATTATAAAGTAAATACTGAGGCGATTATGAAGATGAGCAGAGCCGCTCTGTCGGTGACCTGTGTACCTAGTAATTTTTAATACCACTGATAGACAATAAAATAAATATTATTATACCCGATTTTCCAATCGTTCGACTAGTACCTCTAAATTACGCTTGTAATTTTAATTTTTTTAATAAATGCACGATTGGGAAAAATTCAAAATGGCAATTAACGTATCATACTAGATGTTCTTATTTTATAATGAGTGGTCCAGGTTTACGCCAATTTTCTGGATTGTAAGGTAAATACTGAAGCGATTGTGTAACTAGTAATAGTTAAGATCACCTACAGGCAATGAATTAACACGTTGTTGTGTCTAAATTATCATTTGTTTTAAATAAATTCAAATATTTGTATATTTTACCGTGGTACCAATCATCATCAGTATCCCAACATGCTCCGTACTTATTTTATATACAATGCGCAACCTGAATAAAAATCAATATTATTTCGTGGCAATGTTTCCGCAATTGTTTTAAAATGTGACGGAAACACCTGTTTTCATAATATTGTTATGCTCAGTTCATTTGCACGATAATAAATGATTGTTAGTACGTGAGGCCACACACAGTAGTCGAATGTCCCCTACGGAGGCCGAAACAACATCGTCTAAATAGTAACAATTATTATAAATCACCCGAGGCTAAATACACATTTATTTATTTAATATACCATGGTTCTGATTATGCGATCAAGCATGGCGATTAATATGTTGAGTGTGCCCTTTGTGTACTTTTTGCCATTTCAATATGGATCAAACATCCATTTGAATTATTATAACAACCAAAGTGAATGATCTAATCTGTTTTGAAGTATATGAGCACTGCAATGAATAGTTTTATAAAATTGCTGTTTTACTTGACAATTATATTATTTTATTTGAATCATCATTAAACCGAATCGAAGTGGGTGTTTTGACGCATTCGAACTCCGAAACGATTTCCTTTTAACTCTCTGATATTTACACAAAACATTATATGATATACATGTACAGTTATCATACATCAAATATATATTCATGGGACAAACTGTAACATTGAATCCAAATCAATATTATTATGACATAAAATTATTCTTATCCGTCCGAAAATTTAAATAGTTTTACATTTTACCACGCAATAAAAATGTGATCCGCGCAGTGCTCTGCAATTGTGAGCATTTGAAAACATATTTTTTCACCCTCTTAGATGAGGTTTGATCATCAGATATGATATATTTTTACAGTTATCATACATCAAATTTAATATTCACGGGACAAATTATAATATATAGAATATGATTAAAATCATTTTAATAATACAATTTATAACACGTATAAAGATGTAACCGTTTCATTGTACAATTTTGAAACGAGTTTTGAGCATCCACTCAATCTAAGTTTGATTATAACCATCATAAATTGTAAGAAAAATATATTCATATTTATTGGGCTAGGTTATAAATATCATGTAGCCATGGATTCGAATCCTGCTCGAATTAAAAAAATAATAATCATCCCGATCGACGATAGGTTTATTAAATTCTAGATTCTAAGGTGACTACCGAAGCAATTAATACACCTGGCCTATTTTGTAAAAGTAATACTTAAAACAAGCACAAGAAAACTTTGTGTGTTATTATATATAATTTTATATTTTAACACCTTTACAAACAAGTACTCTCTCATTAGATTGTTTTTGTATATTCTGGATTTGGATATCCCTTCATACGAAAAATTTGCCCAAACGAATAATCAACCATGTTAAATTCACACAAATAAATCAGTATATTAAATGAGGTTGCGCTAATTCGATTTAATAATACTCAGGCTTGTTTTGTTTTAATAGAAAAAAAATAATCAAAGCTTGTCCAAGAGGGTGACAAAACAGATTTTCAATTGTTCACAATTGTAGAGCACTGCCTAAATTTTTATTATTTGGTAAAATGTATTATTCTATTTAAATTTTCGGACGGGACAGAACAATCTTATAACATGATAATATTAAATAATTATATAATATTTGGGTAAATATCAGATAAAAATAAAATAATACCATAATAAGGAAATCGTTGCTTCAATACGCCAAAGCTCTTTCACTAGGATTGAATATAATTTAAGTAGTGTTATATTTCCTATTCGAAGGTTGTTCGGACTAATACTCGTCTAATTTCAATGATTATTCTGCCATAGTTAATTAAATCGAACACTGCATCTATTGAAGTAGATAAATGTTATTTTTATTAAGGTTAAATGTGGATGCAGTCATCGCTCAAATACAGTGTGTTTGATTATTGACAGTTTATTAGCAAATACGTGATTGGTTCTCGTGACTTTGAAGTACGATTCCATCCAATTTCAACTTAACTCGTTTGTATTAATATAGAAAAAAATAATCTATTTTGGTGGCGGTATAGTTCAACGCACTTTGCCACAGGCAAATAATTATGAAGAGGCGATAAACAAATATTTATTTATATCCGAAGCGTGGTTGTCGTTATGTAATATGTGGAACTATTTATTATATTTTTTTCCAATCTCAAACACGCATGTTATGCAATGCTAGATCGCGACCAAGGTTAATTGTATGTATTAAATTACGGAATGATTCGAACTGGACCACTTGGCAACAGCACATTTATTATATTATTATTATGCTGAAGGTGAAGGTTGTTTTCAATGTGTTTGTTTTTAATTTTCAGTTGAAGATACCCCTGAATGTGACCGTCCGTCCTCGAGATGTCACCGTGGTTATATCTAAACGCCATCTTAAAGCCGGTATCAAGAACCACCCTGCTATTATTGACGGCGATCTGTATGCTGATATTAAGATGGAAGAATCCACCTGGGTCATTCAGGATGGACAGACCTTGGTTGTTAACTTGGAGAAGGTATTTTATTGCTGGATCAGAAAATTGTCCAATACAAATTCAAATACAAGGGATTGTAATAAGTGTGAATATTTCAAAGGGAATCCCTATCAAAAATACATACAATCTATAAAAAAATAATACATAATAGACTATGATTAGGTTGGGTTTGTTTATAATTGATGGGATTAAATAAAAAAATGATTTGAGTAACAGCTAAAATAAATAAAATATAAAATCCCTATCGATCGTCTTGATCCAGGTTTACTCTAATTTCCTGGATTGTAAGGTAAATACTGAGGCGATTATTAAGTCGGGCAGAGCCGCTCTGTCGGTGATCGACCGTAATACCGAGTGGGTTTTTACATTTTTTTACACGAAACAATAACGTGTTAATTAATTAATTGCCTTTCGGTGATCTTAACTATTACTAGTTACACATGTAACGAACCAGGAAATCAGAGTAAACCTGGATCAAGACGATCGATCGCGATTTTTTTTAAATATTATTTCCTCTCTCCCAGTCGTAATAACCGATCAATTTTTTTTTACTCGAGTAGGATTTGAACACATGTCCACAGTATTTGTAGCCACGCGCCTTATCATCTGAGCTATTACGCTGATTTTGGAATAACAGCGGTTTATTATTATTAGCGAAATAAATGTTACTAACGGGTCACCCAAAAACAAGTATTTTTTAAATATTTATTTTATTATCTGATCTATGTTTGCGTATGATGTAAAGACAAGCCTACAGAAATTTGTTTCTTTACTCAAAAAGCCAGTGATAATATATTTATTTTATTAATTACAGGTCAATAAGATGAACTGGTGGGGCAAACTTGTAACCACTGATCCTGAAATTGCTACAAGAAAAATTAATCCAGGTAACATTGAAAAAAATCTATAACCAAATTGAATAAATCTCATCTGCAGTTTATAATTAGATTTTAATTAACAATTTTTTCTGTATAATATTATAGAACCCTCAAAGCTCTCTGATCTCGATGGCGAAACTCGAGGCCTAGTGGAAAAAATGATGTACGATCAACGACAGAAAGAAATGGGTCTACCTACAAGCGATGAACAAAAGAAACAAGATTTCCTCAAGAAGTAATAATAAATAAATAAATTAATTAATTTAATAAATTCTATTAATATAATAAAATTTCATCCTTTCAGGTTTATGGAGCAACATCCCGAAATGGACTTCTCCAACTGCAAATTTAATTAATATGTCTCTTTACATTAATCATACTCCTCATGTAACTTGTCGCATACAATATAAGTTCATTCCAAAATGATTGTGCTATTTTAAAATCTTTTCACAAATAAAAGTTCTTAAAAAATAAAAATGTTTTATTACATATAAGAATGTATTACTAAATGAAAAACAAGATTGAGGATAATTTCATTTTTATTATTAAAATATTACCAAAACCTTCTCAATACATCTTATATACATTTCAGTCGTAACAATATCATACTCGAAGGCAATTCGTGAATTCAATAAATAAATGCAAAAAAAAAAGTGATATAAAAAAAGCGAATGTTAAAAATGATCAAGTCAATATTATGTATTTGATATTTTTTCGCACAAAAAAAATAAAGCAGTAAAATTTTAAAATCAACTTACGAAACATAATGTTGAATGATAAAAGACAGAATAAGTACAAGAATAGAAATTATAAGTGCCGCTAAATAAAATAATTTTGCATTGCGTTTCGGAGCTGCTGAAGTTTCTTCCGTTCCCGTTACTTCCATAGCGTCAAATTCAGAAGTATCTAAAAATTATTCAAGTTAAATATGTAATCATAAAAGTGATTGAATGTGTTTTCTTTTCAACTACCTGCAGGAGTTTCTACATCACAAATAACATCGTTTTCCATTATATCAACGTCTAACATTTCTTTTACAGATACCAAAGCCTCAATTGGCGACTCTCCGGGAAATAGATAATCACATAAAAGAATGTCTTCCGGAAGTTTTATCATAACCCTGCGTGGAGGCTCGTTGAAGCATATTTTTTCTAAAATACAACAAGTACATATCATATTGAGTATTATCTGAATAATTATTAATTTCTAACCTTCTGGAAGTAATACATCGTCTATCAAAGCATCGCAATGCATGGTGAATCTGGATGATAAAGATCTGATAATGTCTTGTTTCACCGCTTTTATAGCATCTTGTACAGTACATTTTGATTGTACAAAAACTTTTGATGATATAACGCCGCTAAAGTGAGTAGTTCCTTCACATTCTAAATATTCAACATTATCGGACAGTCTTGATTCCTAAATGAATTAATTTAATTTATACATCTTGTTTTATTAATATTATTACGATTTTCTTATACTCACACAATTCACAAACATTGAGACATGAATCGGTTTTGGAGTTTCCTCTTGTTTAGTTTTCACTGTTCCGGCTTTTCCTTTACTTTTAACCGCTGGGTTGTATTCTAATGATTCAGTCTCGTTTCTTAATTGACCATCAAGGAAGACAACAGATGAATCGATGGATTTATACGCAACATCTAATATGTTCTAAAAAATACATTTATTACAGTTAAAAAATGCAATTGTTTTTTAAATATTGATTAAATTAATAAATTCATTGGTTGGCTGATGTCATATTTAAGGAAAAAAACATGATATAAATTTAAATGGAAATATGTATTTGGAATTTGTCCCTAAAAAATAAATATTGTATCTTACCTTAAATTGTTCTTTTACAGAAACTCCTGTATTTTTCGCAATCACAGGATATAAATCATCGAATTCATAATAACATTCTAATTGTTGCCAATTGAAGGGCGACGAGCTATATGTAAAATTGACAGGTTTGAAAAATCCAATCGAAGAGTTGGTCACTTCGATGGATTTCATACACTCCACTTCGGTTTTTGGAGAAAAGTGCAATATGTAGCGTTCGTTTTTGTTGGAAATATTCCCATATGAATATTCATGTAAAGATAAAACTTTATAAATATATTTGATAATTGTTTTTAATTTTCCAGACAAAGTTGGATTCCCAAATATGTCTTCATCACTAATTACAAATATGCCTAAAAGAAGAACACATTTTAATTTAAAAAAATTATATATATACATGTTCAGATTTCAAAACATACAAACCTAGAACAAAAACACCTCCAGGCAACATTCGCGTCACGTGTTTAGCATGATCGGCGATCCAACTTTCAGAAGCATCTTTTAAATCAAACTTGCTATCGTTTAGAGATTCATTCTCATTTTGGTTTGTGTTATGTTTCTCGTCAGGAGTTCTAGCTACATGAATTATAACCGATTGTGTTCCATAACTCTATATATTAAAAAATAATTGTATATTGTCATCAATCCGATAAAGTAGAAAATAACGTATTTGGAATAATAAATTTATAGATTTTATACATTCTTTAAGACCCACTAAATATCCTATATTAACAAGGCATGTTATTGACTTGACAACGATTGCATATATGAAGAGAAGAATATTTGTATGAAATGTAGGCCAATTAAAACAAATAGACAAAAATCTTATTTATACTGACTATTGAATATGTTTAAATAGATTAATGCATTATCAAGAGGAAAATGAACAGTGTTATAAATTTCCGCTAAAAAGTTTTACAGTTTTCGGAATAACACCATACGTTAGACTGTTTTCAATAGAAAGATGCAATTAATGTGACTGTAATAATTATTTACCTGTCCTAGCAATAGACCTAAAGAGCACTGAGAGTTCCTAAGGTATTGCGCTACACTTTTCCCAGCAACCACACTCATCTTAAATTTTTACACTGACACGCCACACCAAAACAACATTTGACACATGCTTCAGACGCACTTTATGGCTATTATATACAATTGTCATTTATATCTGCATACAGATATTTTTTTTGAGATGACTGTGCTAAAAATATGGCATTTATCCCTCTGAAATGAGAATTAATAAATGGATAATTAATGTCACTGATCTATTTTTTATTTCATTGAAGGTTATACAATTTCAAATGTTTTTAAAGAAAATACCTTGTTATTTTCACCAACCAATTAAAGATTTTTATGGATGATTCCTTACTTCTAATTATTAAGGATTATAATAAAAATATAAAAAGGGAGCCATTTATTATATTTTCTGATGACAAAACTACTACACAAATTTTTTGAAGTACACATTTAAATTTCCTATCATATAACAAAACTACAAACCGACATACATCACTGTTGTCTTCATAATTCTAATAGAATATGATATCCACACAAGTAAAGATTAATTAATATTTTTAATATGTTATAAAATACAAATATCATTTTTACAATTAGTTAAAAAAAAATTAAGAGGATTCTAGGAATCATTAATGTGCTTTATAAATTTTCACATAATATATAAACATAATCAACAACCAATAATAACAACAACAATTTAATTAATATCATATATGTTAAAGCTAATTGAAAAGATATCACACACATATAAAACATGGATGCGCTCACATTCATGTTTGTACTATAGGATCAAAAGCTTTGGCTTTTATTTATATTTTTACGTAATACTATTTTTTGTTAATCAGCATAAAAATACATCAACATATTCGAAGGATTTTGATCAGTTATTGCTAAATACATAAAATCAGTTAAAATGTCATTTGTTTAAAAAATCATAAAATAAATCTATAATATCAGCATCAAATTATTTAAGTACAAAAATATTGAGTAAAATAAGGTAAATAATTTAACTAAGAAATAAGGAACTTTAAAGAAAAGTCGACTGCTACTGTTCGTTCTATAAAAATTGTAGTATGTTCTCACACATATCTAAGTTGAATCCCGTGGAAAGGAACTTTTGATAGTCCACATTGTTGTTGGAACAAAATATTGCAGAAGCCATGTGAGTTGCGTTTCCATTAATCATAACATCACAAAGTACTTTCTCGAGTACGGACATATTAAGCTCATGTTGAATCCAAAATGAAGTTGCTTGACCGACACAATCTGACCAAATGGTACTGTCGTGAGGAAGAGCATCAAAGGTTGACCTTAAAATCATAGACGCTGCTGTTTCAATTTCTACATCTTGTGCTTCTGTTGGCTTTTCACATTTTTCATCTATAAGAAAACTATCCTCGGCACACTGACAGCAAATATCACCCGCAGATTCCTTGTACTCATGGTTTTTATCAATGATATTTCGACTGAGGCTTTTCAAATTTTCAATCATTACCTTAATTACTTCGAATTTAGTATTTGAATCATTGCTCGATGTGTGTTGCAAATAGACATTGGGAACTGGAGACTGTTTATCAGCGAACAGAGAATTAAGGTGAAGATTCAATTCTTCCGCATAATCTTTTCTTATATTAGCGAGTTTTGCACGAAGCCAAATATCAACAAGTGGTGTGTCGTCATCAACAAACTGATGAAGACTCGATAGTGTATTTATAGCCCAATCGGGACTATCAAAATCGGATAGTTGTTTAATTGGATTTAAAATACGTAAATTCCATTTGTTATCTGAGGGTTCGGTGTAAACATCTGAGAAATTATTGGGTAGTTGTATGTAACGGAAATATCGTTGAGCTGGTGAATTAGGATTTGGAAGGCGAAATATTCGCCTGGTGCCTTTCAATGTAATGATGCGCCGAGTACTTTTTGTGCTAACATCTTGGAACTAAAAATATTAATCGATTAATAACAACTACTAAATTCCAATTATAATTAAAATAATAATTTATTACCAGTTGGTTGGAGTTTCCAGCAATCATTAATTTATAGCAACTTGTAAATAGTAGAGTAAAATCACCTCCACAACCAATGTCAATAATAGTCGGTGAAGTAACACAACCTGCTTCTTCATTGGGTCCCCATTTTTCAATAAGTGTGGGTATGGGAACTTCTTTTTGATCCCCCAATCCTAAGAAAAATCAATAAATAAATTAAGGGTTTCAAGAGCCTTCTTACTAAATGTAATTACCCAACTGTCCATCGAGGTTCAAACCCCAGACGTAAACATTTCCATTTGAATCTAAAATACACGAGTGATGCCATCCAGCTGCCATCTAAAAACAGAACAAAATTAATGAGTATTGTATTGATATCAGTAGTATTTGGGATACATACTTTCACAATATTGCCTTTGATATTTGATAAGTTTATATTATTTGGTTGCAAATGAGTATTTTCATTGTGAATAGTTTTATTTGGATCTCTAGCACTGACCCTCAAGCTCTGCGGACTGGATCCCCATACCAAAACATCATTATCAATTGTGCGAGCCAACTGAAATAAAATAATATTGAGAATTACATGTATCAAACTAAATAATTTTTAAAAATAAAAACACCAACCGTATGATAATAACCAACAGCGATTTCAACGATAAAATTCTTCAAATCAACTCTCATTGGTGTACTACTCTTTTGACGTTCATTATTGCCCATTTGTCCAAAAGCACCATTTCCACATAAGTAAACATTACCCGATTCAGTAAGAATACCCGTATGGCACGAACCACAGCCAACATATATTACCTAAAAATGCATCGTTAGTATACAAAAAAAAGACAATTAAATGTTATAAGGAAAATAATTAAACCTTTTCATTATCGAAAAATTGAATTTTTCGAGGAAAATATTCATTAGTTATAAAACCATGACCAAGTTGTCCATGAACTGCCCATCTGTATTGATTAAACAAATTAATAATAATTTAAAAGGCAAGATTTTGACATAGCGGTTGTTAAAGCAGAGGTTCTTATTTTATAATATCACGATTCATTTTAATTTCAATAAGAAATACAGAGCAAGACTTATAAATTAATTTAGACCACATACTGAGCCAAGACTAAGCTTCATCCCGTTATAAGCACATTATAATTTTAATAATTAATAACTCTCTTACATAAATAATCCTACTTAGTAACAAAATGAAATACCCCCATGTATAAAGAGCACCATTAGCAGTAACACAAGCAGAATGATATTGTCCAGCTGCAATTTGTGTGATAATTTCATTTCCCCAAAATGGGGAAGGAGTCGCATCAGTATCATTTGAAGAATATTTTCCAACAACACTGACTAACACGGGATGAGTGGCTGTATAAAGGATATCTTTTCCAACACCAAGCTGACCGAAACCATTTTCTCCCATAGCATAAACCTGAAATTATACAAAAAAAAATAATAATAATCCATATCGGGCTGAATTAATGAAACTGCAAAAGAAACTTACTCCATTCTCTGATAATAGAAGGGTGTGACTTCTTCCGCATGCGACATTTAATATATTCCCTAGAATTTCTTTGTCTACATTCACAAATTCTGGTAATTTACTATTCGTAAGGCAAAGTATTCTTTTATTTGTAACTCCCCAATGGGTGAGGCCACAGGAAATATACGATATATTAGTGGGCTTTTCAGATACTATCAAAGCATGCAAGTCAGGTATATCTGGGGCAGTTATGGCAGCTTGTGTGCTATTATACTCATTTAGTTTCAATGATGATTTTGAGGCCAAGCGTGTGTGTAATGTGGAAAATACTCCAAAAAATGTTCTGATTAATCTTCTCATCCCACCTAACTAAAAATTTTATAATCAGTGAACGACTTCTTTAAATGAAAATAGCATTTAACTTACATGTCTATTTGGTTGAGATGTCAACAAAGCTTGAAGAATAATATGAAAATGATCTTGTAATGGACACATCCAAATGCATAGAGCCTGTAAAGTGATTTCTTACTTAAAAGCTGACATCAAAAAATTAATAATAAAGAAGTAAAAAAAAAAAAAAACAAGCCTTTAAAAGAATTGTATCAAAGTATTCACAATAATGTTCAATATACTTCAAGAGTGGTAGAGCTTTATCGGTTATTATAAAATGAGCAAATGGTTTTTGTAGAAATGCCGCTAACAATCCACGACATGGAGATCTTAGACGACACATTAATCCATCGAAAACTTCACTGAAAACACCTTTCAAATAGCAAATTGTCATCACTGCTTCCCACAATCCAAGCTCAACACAAAGTTGTAAACATTCCGGTATGGAAAAGTGAGAATTATTATGAATATAATTAATTCTGTAATGAAGAAAATTATTATTGAATATACGTAAAAATTATTTATACAATTTATAAGCTTACATTATTCTATCATCGTTTAAGACCAGAGATTGCAAAGTGTAGGCGATGAAACAAATATCTGAAGCTGGACTATTTTGAGGAAACACTCCAGAAACAATATCATTGAAGTAGCCGAGGGCACCCATGCGGATTAAAGGTTCATCCAAACTTAACTAAATGTATAAAAAATTATATTTACATAAGTATAGATATACGATACAAATGAGTATGACACAAAGTTTTTTGTATACCTTGGCTAACCTATACAATTTCAAGGCTTTGCTGATTTTTCTTCTTGCTAAGAGAATATCAGCGGCTCCAACTAGTAATGGTTGTAAATCAACAGATAAAGCAGCAGCAAATCTTTCTACACCCTTGTTTCCAACTACTAATTCATTAACCAACCACTCACAGGGATCACATCTGTTAAAAAAAAATGCATTAATCGTTACATACACAATAGACTAAATATTCAAAATACCTAGTAGTGAATTGGTATACAGTATTATTAGTGATAATCAAACAGGAATCAACTTTAAAACGAGGTAAATCTAACTGAGATATTTCTTTGGTATCACTCCAGTTTTGAAGATATGGTGGGAAATCGGGAGATTCATCAACGCCAAAAGCAGCTATGATATTTTCAGATTCATCTAATTCATCTTCCCATATTGACTTATACGCATCCTAAAATATACATACATATAGACCAATAATCTATTATCTTATTAAACCAAATACATGCATATTTAAATAAGAGTAATGTTTACCGGTTGAGAAGCAAAATAATTGCTCATCAAGGATATGGATCTTGAGCTGATCATGTAAAATATATTTTGTTTACACAAAACCATGTGGTAATCTGAAGTTAATTTTTCTAAAGAATAAGCAAGGAAAAATTTATTGTCATCTAAAGAATTTTGCAGCTAAAAATTAAAAAAAGTATAATCAGTAATGTGCTAAAAATGAAACATGGTTGCTTATTGGTGCAATGTAGGTACTAACACCGAGGATTCCTTGAAAAGGGTTGTAAATAGATACAAAATGACGTCCATTGGCTGTTTGAGGACACACGGACCACTGTATTTTATTTACTGTGTTCTTTTTCTCCAAGTTTTCTATGTTCTTTAGAGTCGTTATATTTTCTAAGTATTTGAATGTTATAGGAGTAGGATTAGAACGCTCTATTAGAGAAACATTGGCCGATGTATTTGGGGATGAAGAGGAACCCGCAAATTTACTTATTACATCTGTAATATTATTAATGTTTTATAAAAAATACAATGATATACCTAGGTAAACTTACCTGTAGCAGACTGACTTTTCATTTGAAAGAGGTTAGACATTTTATCACCACTGTATTCTTTAACAGATGTGATGAAATCATCAATTTTTTTATTGAATTCTTTCATTTTACCCTTTTCTTTTTTTCCTGAGAGCCAATCGTATCTAATAGAGCGTTTCTCCAGAATCAAACGCCATTGTCTACTTTTGGTACTGGTTATCTAAAAAATGTACATAAATATAAAAAATGCTAATAATATTGAGATTATTAAAAATAGAAATATACCAAAAGTGTTATCTCATCAAGTGAATCATCAGTATATATGGTGAGATCTCGGATTCCACCTACTATACAAGTTTTGGCTACTGTGGTGTAGGTTTCTAGAGAATAAAATAAAATATCTCCTTGCTAAAAGTGAGAGATATAATAATTATTAGTTATTAATTATTAGTTATCAAGTAAATGTATGTTTTTATTTATGAGTGTCATGATGTACACTGAACGCACCTGATCCCCAATAATAATGAAGTGTCTGGAGTCATCGGTCTGCCACCAGACCAGAGCAGTGACGGTAGCCATGATGGAGGCCTGGTGCAGTGGCAGGGCCGCCAGTCCAGTGCAGGTCCACTTGGCGCAAGGAGCAGGCACCTTGCACGCGGCATCCTTGCAGGCCGGCACAGCCACCAGTCCTCCCTCGCTGGCCACGACCACCCACCATCCTGCAGGCTCGATGCATATTCCTCTGGCCGCGCTGGAGCTGACTCCTGGACCTGGTGCTGCTCCTGGTGCTGCTCCTGCTGCTGCTCCTCCGCCTCCTCCCCCGCCTATCGGCACCGACCAGGACTCCAGGCCGGTTCCTTGCCACACGACCAGATGAAGAGTATCTTTACTGACGACACCGAGGACTTTTCTTCGGCCGCATTCGTTGAAAGCAGTGCTGATAAATATTTCATCTGTAGTAAATATCTTTTTCAGATGAAAGAGCCTCTGATCTTCATTATCTTCTGGGCCGGTGGTTTGAGGGAGGCCTTGAAGGGCCATCGCCTATACCTTGGATTCCGTCTGACTTGGGTAACAATAGCCTTATTTGGACAACACTTTTGACGTTTCTAATGAATAATGTTACCAGTTAATCTTTCTTAATTTATTCGAATCAAAAATAAACCGAACCAAAATATAAAAATTAAAGAAAGAGTTTAATATAAAAATATTTCAGATAGATGCCACGTTCTTATTGTAAGTATTAAATCACAATATTTTACGTCATATAAAAAATCACAAAATATCATCACCAAATTAAAAAAATGTTTTTTTTTTGTTGTTGTATGTATTGAAGAGACGTTTCAGGTGAATAGTTTATTATTAAACTAAAACAAGATATTTTTTTCCTATTTTAAATGAAATTTGTTTTGAATATCTCAACTCAAGCAAAGTACATGGATGGTAGGGCATATAACTTTTCACAATTGTTTTGTTAAGTGGAAAAATGCATGTTTAATTGTAAACAAGATAGTTGAATAGTAAAGAAGCGCGCTAGTAAACTGTGTAGGTACATGTGAGGTTTGCGCGAGACGCGGTGCTGGCAACACCGGGCCAAGCTGTCAAATGAAAATTTGAAACAAACATGGAGACCTTGTCGGACGAGGAAGCAGTGATGGAGGAGGAGCTGCCACCTGGTGTTGGTTGCACGAAGCAGAAGAGCGTGCGGCACCAGCAAGTGAGCGGCGCAGACAGCAGCCACAGTGGTCCGGCCGCCGCTCAACTCAGTGTGGCTGCTAAACTCATCAACCGAGAGGTCCTTCGATATTCTTTAGATTAAACAACACTCTCCTTCATAATATTTCTTCAACCTAATTTATAATTGCACCTACTATTATCCTCACTTAGACTGTAAACTAAATATTTTAGTGCTATCGATTTTATAGTTAAAACTTGTTTATTTTTGTGCAATTTGTTCAGAATGTATTTATTTTTTTATTTTAAAAATACAAAAGCAATCTTGAATAAAATGTGCACAATACTAAATGGCCGATTATTTTCCTTTTAATAATTAATAAAACTAATATTTTGTTATACAAAGTGTAATTCTCTTGTATGTGTTATTTTAAAATTCCGGATGATAACATATTTTTAACCACTTATTCAAATGTTACTTACCAATTTATTTTGCAGACCTATGGCTCATTTTCACGCAGACGAAGAAGCCGAGACAGAAAAATATTTGACAAAATTCCTCCTCGGCTCCGATTTTGCCTTATGGATATGGTACCTGCTGCCATCAAAAATAGCCATGTGTTTATGGGGTTCAGTCAATGTGGACAATTTTTACTTAGCTTTACTTACAGTGTTCACATTAATAACACCCCCCGGAGGGATTATCCTGAGGGTTACAATTTCAGGTTTGTCAAACTATATTTATTTTGCAATAATTTTTTCTTATGAGTTCAAACACTTTCTTAGGTTGCATTTCTTATCCTGGGTGCCCGGTCAAATGGTAAAACCTGTTCATTCAGTTCCTTTGTTTGATGATGACTGCGTAGATAATCGAGTAGCTGTATCCATGGCACAGTGGAAACATAATCCATCTCTATTGGTTGTTTATGGAATAGCGTATGTTTTCCTTTCTTATGGAAATATTTCTTTAATATTAATTTTATTGCAATGAATACTTACAGTGAAATTTCAACTGAAAACTCATATTTAAGTGTGATTGGCGTGCCTCGTTTAGGATGTCGTAAATGTGCCACATTGTCGAATTCAGCTGAAGGTATTTATCAGAATATAAATATGTATTATATTTCTTAATTGTAAATACTTTAAAATAGTTTTAGATTGTGGCGGGAAACGATGTATTGAACATAATTTTGCCATACATACAAAATTTTACTGCGCCGCAGAGAGTGCAATATGTGAACCCGTTGTTCAATTAGCATATTATAATCAAATTGTAATATACACAGATTTCATTCATATTTTGGAGATAGATTTAATAGCCCCGGATAAAATTAATGAAGAATCTTCTGTAGAAGACAGACGATATATTGAACAAATTTCACCATCATACTTGCCAGCTTGCGGTATAAACCAGGCTGATGTTAATTGTGGCCAGACTAGTCCTATTGTGCAAAGCATACTGGCTGATTTCTCAGACATGGAAGTAGAACCATGTGTTAATGTCACTGTGAAACCTGTACAAGTTCCTGATATGATCGCACGTGAAGTTATTATTCAAGCTTATTTGGGGCCTCAATCATCTGCCGGATGCAATGAAGTTTATGTAGGGATAGAAGACGGTTGGGAATCTGCTCCATCACCTAGAACCTTAATAAGCCCTCCTTTGCGATCACCCCGTCGAAGACCTGCTGAGAGTTTATCCCGTTTTAATGAAATGCATTGTATAGCTGACAAAACTTACGAATTTGTCGAAGAGACAGAACCAAAATGTGAAAAATTAAGTATATTTCGTAAAAGAAGATTGGCAGATAAAAAATATGAATTCTCTGAAGAAAATACTGAAAATATTGTACCTTTCCGTGTTCTTCGTAGTAATAAAAAATATTACATTGGTAATTCCAATAAAACATCAAATAGAGCAAAATCACCTTCAGAAGGACAAGTCCTTCGAGTGCACAATCAAATAAATATACCTCCAGCTCCATTATTTCCAACTGAAGCTAAATGTGAATTAACGAACAATCAAAATATGATGTTAGATAATATAAATGATGCTGAATATCGAATCACAGCTATGCACGAAGATGGTTCATTTAAGACAGTTGCCGTTCATGATAATTCTTCAAAAACATTATCTGAATTCAATGTTCATCCACAAGATCCTTATCTTGTACATTCTGGAAATTCTAATTGTAGTAAGCATTTTGCGAGAAGGTTTGTTGAGAGTGATGACGATATTACATCAATCATAACGGATTCAGAAGGTATGATTTAAATATAAAAATGATGTTGTTAAATTAATATTTTATAAACAATGACCACTTTCAGATGACTGCATATCTGGGTATCATGTTGCTCTTCCACTGGCTGCACACGGAGCAGGATACACTCCTCTACAGCCAGTTTCTATGGGCACTTGGGAAAGATTAAAATTAGAAACTCCTGTTGTGTTACAAGCATCACAAAGGTCTCTAGATATAGAACTCTTATGCAACGAAGTTTGCCTTCGATTGTGTCGGCTAAATAATAAGAAATTTATTTATTGCTTTGATTGGGGTTGTCATGTGATAAATGTGTGTCAATCCAGTGGTTGTATATGCGGAGTGAGTGGATTTTATTTAAGTGAATCAATTATGGACAATTCTTATTTAATGCTTTGTACAATTGCAGGTTTGTGCAATGTGGTTGTGGGCATCAGAAATAGATGAAAAAACTAATTCTGAAGATGAACCTGTGATTTGTCATTCATGTTTAGATAGTAATTCACTGTGTATGTTACATAGAAGACAATATGCTGCTGAGGTAATAATTTATTATAATTTAACTCTCTACACATTGCTTAAAATTTTTGTTTATTCTCTTTTCAGTGCTTGTTTGTTTGGGATCTTGTGACTGGTGTGTACCGAACTGAGCATGTTTCATTTAAAGAGGATTCCACTCAGGATACATCAAGAGGTACATTATAAATTTAATATATTCTGTCATTTGTTTGATTTTATTATACTATTGATTAAATAAATGTTTAGAATCTGGCAGCGACAGGGCAAGGGAAATAGCCCTACAATTAGCTCCTGTGTCCACATCCTTCGGACAAGAAACAAGACTTTTAACTACACTGACTGGTTTGTTGATGAATTTTATACTTCATATGTTAGTTTTAGATGAATAACGATGTTTGTTTGCAGGGAAATCTTTAAAAAAGTTGACTGATTTGGATCATTTTATAGAAATTACTAAACAACATGCAGATAGTTCAGAGTCTGAATCGTCCACAACTGAAGAGAGCGATTCTGACTGACAGCCACTAATGAATACCTCAGTTTATCTAATCTCAAAAAAGTGATAAAGTACTTGACGATGCTACGCTTTCTTATTATATTTAAACAGTATTTACATAATTTTTTTATTTGATTAGTTAACAGTAAATTAAATACCTAGTGCTATGTAATGAGTGTATGAAATGCGTGTTTTCACGAATGAAAATTAAAGCAATAAATAATGCTCAAGAAATATATTTTATTTTTTATTTTTCCATAAAACACAACTTGATTAAATACATATTTTTACATTTTATAATATTCAGTAAAATTTGCGATCAGGAAATTTTTATAATTTTTAATTAAAAAACAAAAAAATAAATTTTGGTATGTATTTTGAAGGCTCGACATTTGTCACTTGGCAACACTTATAATTTTGACATTCGGTCGGGTGGTTGTGATGGACTATGTACTAAATTGTTAGTAACACTTGTTGTCATCACGCAATACAGCATTGCAAGAAGTGCATAGTCAGTGTTTGACGACCAGAAGCAGGGCCGAGTCAAGAGCCGTCTTACGTAACTTGGATAACCTCAAAGATGGGCAACTCTGTGTCTGCTGCAGATATTAGTCAGGCTGCCCCTCCTGGCCACACTGGTACTCCTGGTACTCCTGGTACTCCTGGTACTCCTGGTACTCCTGGTCACACCGGCTTCACTGGTCACGGTAACTCTGTCTTGTCTCCTCCCCCCGAGTGTCCGATGCACCAGAAGCAGCCTGCCAAGGAAGATCCTCCTAAAAGTGTCAAGACTGCTCAGCCTTCAGAATGTCCCATACAACACGACAAAGATGACATTAATCCTTACAACATGGTATATTTTATACCATAAAATTCTTTTATATTGCATCATCACTGAATATCATTGATAATGATGTATTTTCAGATGCCTGCGCCAAACCAACAACCAGCACCTGACCAGCCTTTCCCTCTTCCCACCGATCGCCAAGTATCTTCTATTCCCCGTGCCATGCCAGACGGTACGAGTCAATTTTGGGTATACCCCAGTCAGCAAATGTTTTGGAATGCCATGTTGCGCAAAGGTTGGAGATGGAAGGATGATCAAATACACCAAAAAGATATGGACGATATCATTAAGATTCACAATGCCAATAATGAACAAGTAATATATATTATATTATTTAAATGTCTGTTATATTAATATTTATTAATTATTAATTCAAATTGAAGGCATGGAAAGAAGTATTAAAATGGGAAGCACTTCACGCGAGAGAATGTGGGAATCCTAGACTCAAAAGCTTTGGTGGAAAAGCTACCAAATATAGTCCCCGAGCTCGTTTCCGCCAGCTCTTAGGGTAAGTCTTATCTCGTATACCAAACAATATTTAATAATTTATACTATATAAATTACATTTCTGATTATAGATATGAATTGCCCTTTGATCGACACGATTGGATTGTGGATCGGTGCGGTAAAGATGTTAGATACGTAATTGATTATTATGATGGAGGCACTCTGGACAACAGTTATCAATTTGCTCTATTAGATGTAAGACCCGCTATGGATTCATTTGACAATTGTTGGGACAGAATGAAAGTTATGTACATGAGATACAAATATGAATATTTTAGCAAACAAGAAACACCATCATAATTTCTCAAAAGAAAATTACAACATTTACTTATTTTTCATGTGAATGTCCACATTCACATCATTTAATACTAGTGTTGATAATAATGACCATAATGTATCAACTGCCATCATGTTATTTTAGTTTTAAATGTAGAAATAAATAAATCAATTCATGTTATACAAATGCTTTTATTTCATAAAAAAATGTTTTCACATTGTTTTAAGACAAGATCAAATTAAGTGCATAATAATATGTATTTAGTTGATTATTATGAATAATAATATATTTAAAAAAATGGTAAAAACAACCAACTAAACAAACCTTTTTTAGGTATTAATCCTCCCCTAATTCACTCTTCACAACATTCTTTATCCACTAATCCTTCCATACAATTATTTTCATAATGCTTGTTTTTTACATAAGTAACTATTTTATCCTCTTCTCCAGGCACCCACCCCATCTCATATTTTATTTAAATATTATCCAATAATTTATAAGGTGATAAAGGAATTTGTATATATTAAATGTAAATTAGCCATAATAGGTCTAAAAGAATTAACAGGGACGAAACACAATATATGGAATACTCTTTTGCTTATAATGTGGTATTAAACAACATAATATAAAGAGTAAATAATATAATAAAAGGAAGCTGGAAGCAAGAAGAGTAAGTTTATATGAAGATCTGAAGTGTAGTTTTAGATTGGACAACCTTCAAATGTTACAGATGGATAGACGCCGAAATCTGATTGTTTGTAGACATAATCGGCTATATTCAATATAATAATGCGTGCGGTGCGTATACGATTTACACCAATACTACCAAGCTCTAGTTGGCCAACTCTATTCGTATACGCACCAATACTTTCAGCTTTAGCACGATTATATTGAATACGGCAAAATGTGTCTTGGTCGATGTATGAGTAGGTATTTATTATTTTCAGCAAGTTTTATATTCCCTTCACTCAGCTGCCGACTATTTGATGATGAACATTTTATATGCCAAATCTCAAATGTATACCTACATACCAATGTAGGTACATTAAAATGCTATTGTGCAGAGTAAAAATTGAAAAGCAATATTTCCGGATTTGAGAAAGGTGTTGAATATATCCGTATAATAATTGCATGGTGTGAACGCGGTATGGGCGGAGTATAAGCTTCGAAATACGATTGTTTGCAATAGCGTGAAATATGACATGTCTATATATGAGGGTGCTTCGCCGCGGTCCGGTTCGGTCCGGTTCGCATAAATCACAGGATAACCGGATGCCGAACGTTGTCCCGGAGGTAAAAAATGGCTCTCACCCTCTCAGCTACGAGTGGATAAATATGATTTCCTCTTTCCCAGGAGTCGGAGTTCAAGAAAAGTTTCACTAATACCCCCCATGTAAATTATGACAAAAGCCTTTCCTCTATCTCCGTGGATTTATTACGCAGACGAACTCACTTTAAACTTTCACATGTATTTTTTTTGTGTGTTTGTACTCGGCCAGTTGTGCGAATATCATTTGTTACAAGAAGATGTAAAATTTGAATCAATTTATTCTGAAATGAAACAAATTTCAATGGCTACAACTTACATCGACTCAAGAAGTCTTTGGCGCGGGGCACATAAATTTACATATTACAAGCGCGACTTTCAAATTGAACAACTTTATGAATTTATTATGAAAGAAGCCCATTCATTGATTAATATTTTTAAAATGAATCAACGAAGAAAACTACCCATACATTATTTCGCATGGGTCATAGATATAAATATAAGATATCAAGTAGCCAAAAACATCAGTTACCTGGCAAACATTATACCTACTGTAAACACCTTTTGTAATTTGGTTATATTTTACAGTAAAATGGGTAAATGCATTGTTACTACATATCATATGGACTCAAACATACACTCAAATACATCTAGCCTCAGTTTTTACCAAAGACTACTTCTTTAATATATTTAAAATATTATTTCCTTTTAATCGCCAAATAATTGTCACAACCACTCTCAATGGCCACTAGAAATATGTTGAGTGAGACATTTATGCCTTTATTTAATAGGAGAGAAGAGTGCAACAATACGGGTTTATATTAAATTCCACAAATTTATATGCAATACAATATCTAATGTTTATATCTATGGTATGGGTAGTCTGTTTAAGTATTTTGATGTCTGATGAGAAAACATTAACCCATTTACATATTATCTGAAAACAATTGGTATTGAACTTAGAGAGTTTCTAAGGTAATGCAATGTTGTGCAAAGTGAATTAGATCATGCGATCCAAGTATTATCAGATAATTTCATCATGTTACAGACAATCGTTGTACAAAATTGCAAAAGCACTATCTTACATGAATAATCCAATATTTTTTTCAAGGAAATAATTCAGTATTGGATAACATTATGATAATGTTTGCCGGAATATAATGAGATTAGGGTCGGTTGAAGATAGACATATGGCAAGTTTATGCGAAGTGCACTTTATTTGAGTTTGTTGGAAACAATCCTAAATTTGAATATTATATTGCAGTTTGTACGAATGTGGATCACAAGAGTAGTGTAAGGTACCATCTGCACCCATGTACATACATTCTATTCTACACATTCAACTTTCAAACATTATTGCCTCATGCACATGCTTTAATTCGAAAACATACAATTTAAAATCTCTATTACCGTTAGAAAAAAATATTAATTATTACCTTAACTACCCCCCGATCGGATGAGAGTCAATGTTGATATTAAAAATATATTTCGTGGGTTGCAGGTGGATTGAAAGTTTCCATTGAAAATTATAGTCCATATCATGGAAATTGTCGTTATAGAGCAATTATTTTATAATATTGCATGTAGATAGTATACACATTTTACAATACAGGATATCAGAAAAAAGAATATAATTCCAACCTATGTGTAGACCATGTGCCTTTTCCCTGAAATATAGAAAACAAAAATAAAAATGCACATACAATTTATTTATTTATAATACTTATGGAATTGATAAGTAGCAATATAAAAAGAAGGTTACATAGTACATAATAGGGTTAATATAACATTAGTTGACATAATAATAAAAGAGTAACCTAAGGTATTAAGAAAATAAACATGGTTACAAATATATTTTAACTAATTAATTATATTACTTATAATCGGTTAAAAAGGGGCGAAAAAGAAATCCACTTATTTAATCTAAATTATTTATAATAACCTTTTTATCTTATGGTTTAATTATCGTATTTATACAAAATTCAAACAAATGAGTATTCAGGGATATGCTATTGTTTTGTGTTAACTCGGGTAATTTTTAGTACCTAAGCTTTATACATTATTATTCTAAATGCATGATCTATATCGATGGGTTAGTGGAAATATATTATATGTCTCCCTTCAATGAGAAGAGTTATGGATATGTTTAGAAAAATACTAAATGTCTCAAAAGTACAATATTAGGTGGTTAATAATAATATTGTGCATAACATTTTAAGGTCGCCAGAAGAAAATTTTCTAGAGGGGGTGCAAAATCATAGAAAATTTTCTCTCGCCAAAACAATATACGATTTTTAGTGTATTTTTTTATTTTAACAATTAGGGATATACAACAAGTGTCCACAAATACACCTGTAGGATCTGAAGAATTAAGGTTAGTAAATTTGAATGTTACTTTTATCTTCTTATATTATACATATATTATGTTAGGTTATCGAATGATGATTTAAATATTTTCTTTCGCGCGAGTCCATGTTGTGTTTGAAATCTAAACAAATATTGAGGCCATGTGCGCTTGTATTAATAATTTTCTTATATACAGAGTAATCATATTCGGTGTTAATATTAATTGTGTATGCCACAATGTTGTATTATAATTTGCATCCGTGATTTGGTTTTGGCTCGGGGCGCTTGATTAGAGAGAGAGAGAGAGTTAGAGTTAGCAAAGTGGCGCATAAAATTGGAAGTTGTCCGGCTACTCGAGGCCCTGGTCTCTAAATATGTATACGAATATATTTTTATTATACACAGAGTCCGCGACGAGTAGGACTAACTTATTAAAAGTTTTTCGCGAGAACTTGGATTCGCCGCCTGTCTATTTGGACTGTTTGTTTCGGTTAAAAAGATGCATTATTACTAAAATACATTGTTCGTTTTATATTTATACTGAATATATGAAATTCGTAACATATAATTCACTCTGCATGTGTTTTTTAATCTTTGTATTGACAATTAATTTATTTGTTAATAGATAAAGCTCTGTCGCCCGCCGTCACGCTGTCACTACACTGACATTATCGCTACACTAGTCATTTATTTAGTATATACTCCCCGAGGGGCTTATTGAGATAGGTTTTATATTTTTTTGGACACAACAACTGTCAGTGATCTTAGCTATTACTAGTTACACAGGATACCAACAGAGCGGCCCAATAATTGCCTTACCTTACAATCCAGGAAATCGGAGTAAAACTGGATCAAGATTGATCGGAATTTTAATAATATTATTCCCTCGCCTACTTATTATTATCTCCCAGTCGTAATAACCGATCAAATCAATTTAAAACATTTTTGACTTGTGCGGAATTTGAACCCAGGACCATAGTATCTGTTACCACGTGCCTTATCCCCTGAGCTATTATACTGAGGTATGTATGAATGTATCACTAAAATCCATTCATAAATTTAATTTTTAACTATTTAATTAAACAAATACTCTTTGTTTCTTATGTTTGTAGAGCGAATCATAGGAGATATATTTATTTGTATTTCTAAATGCACTTAAAATAAATAAATTAGTGATAGTAGTGAAAATGGGTGGTATTTTTTCCTTTATTTTGTATGTTGTCCTAAAATAACGAAAATGCATTCAATATGAAAATTTATACTTCAAACTAAGAGGTGAAAATGTGAAAGGTGAATTTAAATGTACGTATTCGAAAGTAATAATTTTAAAGCACCATATTAACATAATGATAATGTATAAAATTGAAATATACAAGCACTAGAGTACTAAACTAATTTATGAGATTATTAAAAGGGTATGTATATATAAAAAAAAATTTAGTTTTCAGTAAGCTGAGTGTGGTAATATTTTGGCCTATTTAATACATGGTTGTCCGCGTGTATCTGATATATTATAGGCTAATAGTGAAGGCACTACTTTCTTCCCGAGGCTGTTCGTTCAAATTGTTCACCATAATAAAAAAAAACAGAATCTGACGTGAGGTAAGAGTAGCAATCTGAATTCGGGATATATTTCTTGCTTACGCACCATAAAGCCTTAAAGTACTCGACCTGCTTTCGCCAAATCTCATTTGAGGAAAGCGGCATAATGGCTTGGAAAATTTGAATTGTATGAATTTCACTTTTCTGACATTCACTTCTCTTGTATATTGCGTTTTTTTTCATCATCTCACTGTCTGTCTTTATGTTTGTTCGAGTGTCGGCCTCCGTTTTTGACAAACGCGGTTCAGAGTTCGTTACATTCATTTATTAGATTTGTATATTCGAGAAGTTAATGAAACAACGAGTAGCAATCCAAATAATGCTACGGTAATATTTTCATTCCACATTTATGCAGGTTATTATTCTGAAGGGTAATCAATTGTGCTCAAGGTATTCCACTTTTATACTAGACATATGCGAATTAATATAGATTATTATATCATAGTTTTTTATTCATAATTTATTTTAAAATATCTATTAAGCGAATTATTCAACAATATATTAGTTTAATAATATAACAATAAGAGTATGAATAATTCATGTGAGAAGGTTTTTTTCAAATTATTCTTCTATAACTCCACAAGTACGTCTCTGATTGGTTGAAATCGTTTATATTTTGGTATATTATGGTCGCTTTTCACCAATAAGAAGATTTTTACCACGATTCGACCAATAAGAAGAAAATTTCGCGGTATTTAAACTATGTAACTGACAAAGACTCTACAAACATAAAAAAAAAAAATACAATTCAACTTTAATAATCTCTTTTGTATTTAATTTTAATATGGACCAAAGGAGGTAATATTTAGAGATGGTCAGTCATAATAACTAATATAAAAACTGTTAGTGCTTGAATATAGTTTTTTTTTAAATTATAGAATATTTGATATGTTAATTGTTTTACAATTTCTTTATTTATTATATATTACAATAATTATTGTGTGTGATATTAAGCCTAAATACATGGTCTTTTTACTTATTTTTATGAGGATCATTGGTTTATCATAAAAAATATAAAAACACTTTTAATTTGACATGTTGAGGACGGTCATGTATTCATAAGGGTTGATTCTATCAGAAAAATAGTTGGTTGTTTTACAATTAATTTATTAAATATAAATTGTGTGTGATATTAAGCCTACCGACATGGTATTTTTACTTATTTTTAATAAGGTTAAATATTGTTGATACTTAGTATTACATTGTATTATAATGATAATATAATAATTGTATTTATTTATTTACATATAAACGCTCACAAGAGCTTTTTTTTACATAACAGAAAAATAAAAGATTCAAATATTAAAATATAAAGTACAAGTATTAAAACACAAAGTAAAAGAATTAAGGTGTAATAAGCTAAGGTTTTTTTAAAACAAAACTAAGTTGTAGGAAGCAATCACTTATATACCATACAAGGTCGCTCCAAAAAAATAATACATGAACATTTAAAAAAAAAAATATTTTATTTGATATGTTGAGGACGGTCATGTATGTATAATATATGGGTTGATTCTATCAAGAACATAAGAAACTGGGTAAGAGAAACAGTCGGCAGTAAAAGTTAAAAGAGGATTGTGAAGCTTCATACAGCTAAAGAATGATATGTATACGGTCGCAAAGTTTGAAAAGGCTGTGTTTAGAAATCTCATAAAACGATATCTGACTATAAACATTTTTCCGGGAAGAGTCAAGGAAATAAATGTATGCATGCATGCACAGAGGTGCACTGTGAAACATAAAATGAAATTACGACAACGGGTGAACTTTCCAACCCTCCGACCCACCCTTCACTTTACCACCACCCCATGATATAATGACATATATAATATAATAATACACGAGTCATTGGTAGTCGCATGGCGGATAGCACCCGGTAGCATTTTTCAGTTTTACGACGTCTGAAGTGTCGCGACAGTCTTTATAGCACCTCGGTTAGTCTCGACACTCATCGCCACTCATCTTTTCACTCTATTGTATAGTTTTTATGTAAAAATACCTTAAAATTTTCAACCTAAATCCAAGCCACATCAACCAGTGAAGCATTAATTTTTCAAAATATACCCAGTCAAATTTAACCCCATAGAATTGATTCACAAGAGCACAAGGGTTTTTGAGAAAATTGATTTTTCATACTTCAAACCTACAAAATGTGGATGTATTACCTTTGTGCTCTTGACCGTCGAAATGATAAATTGTCGTTAGGGCAAAAACATATTTTAAGAAAGTCATTTATTAAACGTTATCGCCTCTCTCGAAAAATGGTATCTCGATTGAAGATTGTCCAAAAATATACTAGATTAATAGTTTAGTTTTAGGGTGCAAAATGCAGTGTTTTAATATATAAATTAGTATTAATTAGTAGACCACCTAGTCCAAGTGGGTGTAATGAAGTGCTTTGAAGTATTCCAGCAACGATTTCCTTTATAATTTTGATTAATTATTTGATTATTGTATTATTTTATTTCAACGCGCTGATATTTACACAAAACATTATATGATATACATCAACACTTATTATACTTATCAAACATCAATTATTATATTTGTGGGACTAATTATAAAGTTGAATGCAAATTTAAAATATAGTAATTTTAATTTATTAATATTATTATGCTACAAGATTGTTCTGTTAATATCCAAAAATTTTAATATAACAATACATTTTTCCACAGGATAAAGAAATTTAATAAAAATTTTAGACGAGCAGTGCTCTATAATTGTGCTCTACAATTGAAAACCTGTTTTTACACCTTCTTGGACTAAGTCTGTTGATTAAACAAACCATATATGTATAGAATGCATTAACATATTTAAAAAAGTACAAGCCTTTGTTTACACATATTTTTTCTTGATCTTTTTTTTGTTTTTATTTACCGGGGACATAATTACTTCAAACTTCTCTTATTACTATTTCAAATAATCCTGTGATGATTTTTCATATTTAAACTTGTACTAAAAAACCTTGTTAATTGCTTGTACCGTTTTATATTTTTATGCGTACGAAGACCTAATTTTGGTATGCATTGCGTTTAACTTGAACCAAATTTAAGGGTATTGAGCAGAAAGCTACCAATTTGAACGAATTCCAGTAATTCACTAGTGATTTTAGAGTAACGCGATCGTTTTTTATAATAGCACCCCCTTATAAATTATATATCAGAGGAGTGAGGATTGACTTTATCGCTTTGGACACTCGGCTTGGCTGAAAGGCTTGCTGAAAATTAGGTCGACGTTGTAATTTCACGTGATTTACAGGCATTAACCAAACTGGTGAGGGTTGAGGTTATTGCGAGATAATCGCCGCCCAAAAAATCGTGTTCGCAATAAAACTGATCGCTCGTAATTTTTGCGCCAATCCGAATTGCAAACATGTCATAATTTATCGATGACAGTAAAAGCTTAAGCGATTTTCAATAACCAATTGTAAAATACTGCACCATTTGCTAATGTACGTGAGTTTTCCATCCAATGTTGCACAATTTGATTTTTTTGTGTGTTGCGTAGTTATATCATATTTGTCTAATATAATATTTGAAAAAACAAAAAAAGGATATTTTTTTTAAATGTTTAAATTGAGATGATAATTAAATAATAAATCAATTACACTCTAGGTATGTTTTATGGCTTTTTTATGCATGTACTGGGAGTGATCGAGATTTTATTAACATTTACAGTCATAATAGTCTATACCCAAAATTAATTTAATTATTTGGAATTCGCGTAGTGTTTAAGCCAATACCAACGATATATTAGAAGGCGATACAACTGGATGAATAATTATTAAGATGGCGGACCAAGTATACGATCTTGAGTGAGACCATTAGTGTTGTCTCTGTCAACCTTCCTTTTGTTGTTATGGTTTTTTTAATTTTTTGGTTTGGATATTTAAACATTCAGTTGTACGGCCTGCTAATATATCGGTGGTATCGGTTCTAACCCATGACTATAATGTTTTAAAGCATGTACTATTCCACCGAGCTGATAATAAATAAAAATGTGTGTATTTTATTCACTTCAAATCATGTCAAAAAATATTTTTTTATCTTTTGTATCAAAACGATGAGTTTATGGTATGCTATTTTTAAAACTTTTTTTTCTATCAAATTATAAACTAAGTTAATATTGTTTGTCATTAGTTTTATCGTGCCAGCTGTAATAAATTTAACAATAAAAGAGAGAAAAAAAATATGTGTGAGTTTTCAGATTGATCTATTGATTATAATTGAGATGAATATTATTAATTCAGAAATCATTAGTACACAAGACTTGCGTTGAATGTATGATGTTTTCAAATTAAGGTAAATTTTGCCTGATATATATTCGCAAGCCGAGAATGATTATTAATAATGTAAATATAATATTTTAGCGAGTTAGTTATAATTTACTACCGGCACGTGTGCGGTCCAATTAAAAAGTGTGAATTAATGTGAGTAAGCGGGTAGTTTTATCACATAAGCCACGAACACCCATAGGAATATTGCGGGAATATAGTTTGTGCGTGTTGGGCACAAAAGGGTTGTCTTATCAAATTGTAGCGAGAGTCGATAGCTTTGATAATCCTTTGTGAGGTAAGCTTGACATTGAGACGTGGTGAGTCCTTCTAATCCCAATAGTGATCTGGTGACGAGTCATTCTAAGCTTCACCAAGGGACCGCTGATCGCCTCTTTGCATATATTATCCATTGAATTTGATGCTTTTTTGACAAAACCAACCTGCTCTGAAAACTATACACGCCCATTTATATCTATGTTAAATGATCCGATCTGCTTCAAAAAATAATTCACAATGCCGAAGAGACTGGCAACGAATATGTTCATAAGTTATAAATTACTTTATTTATTTAATACCATATAATATACATAGAGCCTCCTCGTGACTTAGTGGTTAGTGTGACGAATTCGTGAGTGAGACTCTCGGTTTCGATCCACGGAAAAAAACGGTGTCCACTAGTGTCACTTGGTAGATCTGAACTAAATCTGAAGGAGTCATTGCTGTGGGGTGGTCTGGGAAACCACCTCTACTGATATACTAAATATGAAAAGGGTCACGGTATTTTTTATTTTATATCCGTTGTAGGTACTTTTCCTATTTAATAGCGATTATTGATAATTTTCTTAGTTGAAAAAAAAACTCTCTAATAACCTATAATCAAGGTATTCTGAATTGGGCGTTAATTTTAATGGTACCTCAAGATACGAATTTAATTCGTTCCAGGATCATCGTCGTAAACTGCCATTAATCCGTTCCAGCCCCTCAAAAAGTCCTAGCAAAAAAATGCTTTTCTTAACGTGTTTTTAAATTTTAAAAAATGTTTATGTACATTTTGTAAAATCGGCAATGGATAATTGGGAGGTGGATAATTTGAGGTTAAAATACATAAGCAAGTAATAACGCACGTAATAAATATTTCTTGATTATTAATTGATTTTAACATATACACAATTCTAGCGCGAAATTCTAGTAGTGATCTTCCATAAAAATTAGCGATCACCTATAAAATTATCGCGCATAAAAATTAGTATCTCAAATTTTCGTTGTATGTCGAGGTAGAAATTCTCGAATATTATTCGTCTTATCTCAAAACATTCGTATGTCAGGGCATTCGTATGTCGAGGTACCACTGTACTAAAGTCACGAAAATCTGACACTTATGTGACTGACAACATTTATTTATAAAGTATTAAAATAACAATAAAATCAATCCGTTATTTAAGTCTGTTCTTAACATTAAATAATGTCAAATATTATTCCGACAACAGGCACCTTTAATATCGAGAATACACTGCAATTTCTCGCTTAACTTATATTATAAAAGACGCAAAGCAGTGGCTTACTTACGAATATTATTTGGGGCCTATTGAAAAAAATCTGAATAATATTTGTGGTATTATATCGAGGGTATACTGCTAAAAAAGTCATATTTTGACGATTTTGAGTTAGGTATGCATTTGTATATATTATGTTTTTTATTACTTTATCTACTGCCAAAACGCACTTAGTAGTATCATCAATATTTCGGAAGAAAAAAAAGTCAAATTTACATTTTTAGTTTCTGTTAGTTAGTTAGTTCTTGTAGTTGAAAGAGAGGTATTTTTTATAATTGTGTTGTATTTGGAATGATAAAAAAAGTCATTGAAAAAAATTGTAAATTATTCAAATATATACAATTAATTTATAGTTCTGTTATGACTGTGACTTTTTTCACTAATTCGCCATTTTCTCTATGAATTTTTTTGCATTTTGGCAGTATACCCCCGATATATTGAGGATGAAACCACGAACTTAAGTTAAAGAGACATAACAAATAGAAAGGCATCTATTAAAATATTGTATTAACAAATTAAAGTTAGGTATTTGGATAAATCAGTCTGTGAAGTACAAGTTTGTAGTTAGTAAATTTATTTTCAAGCTCATTGTGAGAGTTTTTCTATCCGTTTCGAATTATATTTAAAAGCTTTCAATTTGGTAACAAGCATTTAAATAAGTGTAGCTTTCAGTGTAGTAATTTGGGACGTGAGAGTAAATTCCGTGGAAGGAATCAGATTCGTATTTCATTAGATTAAGCATCGGCACGTGGAATCCCTTTGACAAAACTAAATACTTCACCGAGCGAACGTTCTTTAAGTTCGGCAGAGTGAAGCTGGCAGATTAAAGGGCGAGATTTGTCGTTGAGCGTGTATAAATATAAGGTGGACGTGTTAGTTTTATTGCGGTTACATCTGACGAATAATTAATGTTGTCGTCGTGTGGATTTATAGAGCTTTTGTCAGCCCACCTGAGCTGCGATGGTTGTTAAAGTTTAGTGTGAAGATGTCGCCGTTGGGTGTTAGTAAGCCCAGCTCCATGTCCAGGTATCTAATTGTTCCATACCTCAATAACACATGTGGACTTTGCTGTATATTTACATTTTTATTAATAACCACATGGGAGTGGTTTAAGTTAACAGTTTCACAGACGTCAATACTCAATCGCGTGGGCAAAGTACCGGGAAATTTCTCTGGGTATACATTCGCCCACTTCCTCCAGTTTATAAATAAAAATCAGCTTATATCAGTTGTTGGGTATTTACAAACATGTAGATAAATAAAAAATACCTCTTATTATAACATATAATTTTTTAATTTCATTTCTTTAATAAATTGTGGAGCTGGAACAAAGAAAAGATGATGTATCCACTGAAAAATAATAAATAAATTTTACTTTAGTGCATGAAACTGAAAAAGTTAAATAATCACTATTATAATTCTCATAATACTCTCGTAATAATAGTGTATTAAGTTATAAATGTACAGAATATGCAGAAATATGAAGGAATTGAGGTAAAAAAAATATAAAAATAGTATAAAAATCAATATAAAAGGAATGAGACTGTAGATTAAAGAAACTGTTGAAATATTTTTAAGGTAACTTTCATAAAAATATTAAATAATGCAGTATCATTAATAACCTTTCCAATGATTAGATAAGTTACTCCATTGATACATTTACTATGAATAAAAATGACTATGAATACCTTTGAAAAAAATTACTATGAATATCTTTGCTTTATTTATAATATATATTTTTCTACCGACTCATAATAATTTACACTTAATCACATGCCATATAGATTCAGATTTTACGTAATATCTTTAAGTCTTTTTTATAATTAGGATATTTAAAATAATATAGTATGGTATAGTAATTATATAGTCCATCCCTTTTGGTATGGTGATTTAGCTTTGCTCTTACTCAATGACTTATTAACTGATATTTCCGATATTTAATGTCGGCTTATAATACCCACTCATTAAAGTAGTATATCAATTATATACATTAAGTATGATTATGATAGTATAAAGCGAATCATATATTGCTTATTCATTTGAAATATCTATAGGAAGGCATAAGAGGGTAATAAATTTGTAAAATCAAAGGGAAATTCGGCCGGTTGCTTTCATTTAAAAATAAAACCCGAACTCGTTCTTCAGCTAACAAAATTTATAGCTGTCAAAAGGCGCCGGAATTCGATATGACAAGCAAGTTTCCCATCGATAAATAAATTTCCAAAATGTAACTTATGTGTCCGATCGCCCTTTTTGGCATTGAGAAGAGCTGTTTTTTTAGAATCCTGGGCGATCTATCGACCTTTTAAATTGCCCCATTGTGAACTATTATCGCTTTGTTCAGCTCAATGCCTGTTTTCAGCCATTATTATATAATATATGATGATTGTTTTCGTAGAAAATACAACGCCATTATAACTGATTGAATTGACTAATAAATCATTTGAATGAAAAAGGATCCACATATTATAACTAATCAAAACTCGAATTCATTTTAATAACATGAATTGAAATACCAATTAAAACCCAAACGAACCATATGCAAGGCTTATGAATGATGAAAATATAGCATTATTATTTGTGTCGATATTATCATTACATATTATGTAGTTGTTGTATATTGTAGTTGGATTATGTCAATCAACGGTTATTTCAATTTTGTACGTCAAATTATTAAATAAATTAAGGCTTTGTTTCTATTTGGGACCCGTATTTTCAAATATGTATGTATTACATTAAAGTTATATGACGATGCCAGATCAAAAAGTATCCAATTTATATTTAAACATTTATATTAATAATATTTTTCGAGAAATTTAGGTTCTGATAGATTGTTATTTGAAAATAAAAATAAAATAAATAAATAAACAAGCATCTTAAAATATGAAATTTATTCAAGGTTTTTTTTGGGATCTCCAAAAACCAAAGTTTCAGGAGAGACAAAAAACTGTTTCAACAAGTCACTATTTTTTCTAATTTATTAATAAAAATGTTTAAATATATGAATTTTT